>LHUT01000579.1:4476-16258 GCA_001412135.1 Silene latifolia subsp. alba
TATTAATTGAAATATTTTGATATGTGAGTATTAATTGAAGTATTAATTAAAATATTTTGATATGTGTGCATTAAGTCGATATCTCACAATGTTTTACGTTCGAGTAAAAAAATATTTTGCATTGAGCTGACAAACAGAATATATTACGATGAATTTAATTTTTTTTTTTTGAAATTTACATTAGTGTTTTACATTAATACGTGACAAATGTCAATGTACAATTATTCCCAAGAGATTGACCATGCATCCAAAAGATAGAAAAATACATAGTATCCCTATATTATATTCCAGTGGAAGGTATTATTATGCATAAACATAAAATTTAATATTTTCAAGATGCATTGATATTCAAACTAAAATTCTTCTTCAACACATTCAAAGAATACAAACTCCTAAACGGAGTACTATGTACACATTCAATGTTCAACAAACTTCTTCCTTAAGCCACACACCCTATAAATATAGATAGTTTACTATCCCCTCCTCATAATAGTATAAAGACTAATATAATTTCATTTATTCTTGCTACAATCATAAGACAATCTTTAAAAGTGAAAGAAACAAAAAGTAGTTTTTTTACAATTTGCTGCGTTTACATCGATGATACAATAACTTGAAACTTTAAAGATATGCTCAACTAGAAATTGAAACGTTAAGAATGACGAGGTGTAAGGTCAAGCTAACTCAAATATTATCACACCGGAGATCAATATCCATTGAAGTGACGAGTGGAATTAGGCTTAAATGAGGTATACGGTGAAATAAGAAAACGTCCCATCCATTTTATTTAAGGTTTTTTTTTTCATTTAGAGGGGGATACTTTATGTAAATTCTAGAAAAGTTAGGTAATACACCTGAGAACGTCATTTTATAACAAATCAAAGAAATAAACTTAATCGAGCTTCATGATTAGCAATGGCAACTTACAAACAAGGAGTATTATTGGTTTTGTTTATTCGTTGAAAAACACTTAACAAAAAAAGGCGTCCTTGATGCAACCGACGATCTCGATAGTACATAGTAATTATGTAGTAGTTGGATATTGGGGAGGAGGGAGTCGATTTAGCAGCCCCAAAATAGTAGATATGGAGGAACATCTACTAGAGCAACAATGAGTGAGAGGAGATCTAGGACGACGACGAGAACGATATGGTTCGTCTATGAAGATGAATATAGATGGGTGAGAATCGTATATGAAGATGAATAGGGGGGATAAGTCTCCGGTGTAGTTGTTCATACTATGGGTCATATGCATAACTTGGCTTAGTGTACAATTAATTATGAAAGTTTTGTTCATAAATCGCAAGAGTTGGATATGATAATTTATAAGTAGCACAATTAGATTAACTATGATTATCTTTAAGCCAAGTAAATAATTTTGTGTTATATTGAAATAATTGTTCTTTTTATTTAAAATAAAAGCCTTTTATAAAAATAAATTTTAGAAGCACATTGTAAATGAGAGGAGATTATAACTGTTTCGGAACAATACGATAATAATTTAACATCTACTTCTAATATGTTAAAAGCATCATAATTGTAAAAAAAGATCATGGCTATAATAGGAATTGAAGAAACAAGAGTATTAGTAGCTCCGTCACAGTAATATTTTACGTATTCATTTTGTTGTTGCATGAAGTATTAATCAATAATTTACATTCCTATTATAACAAACTAATGATCATGGATATGAAGCTTATATTACGAGTTATTAACAATTTATATTGAGTTATTAACAAGTTATTAACAATAATTTACATTCCTATGAAAAGATAGGATTGATAAAATAAAATATTTTTACGTTCGAAGTCTAATGAGAAGAATATAAGGTTTATAGAAAGCAGTAGGTCTCATGAGAGACCGTCTCCCACTAATTTAGTGAGAGACATAATAGGTGAAAAAAATATTGTGTGGGTCACTCACCCCATCATGTGAGAGGTCTCTCAATAACGCTATTGAGAGACCGTCTTTTCAAAGTTTTTGTGTATAGAAAATAGATCATTTTTATAAATTAAGTAATATACAAACAAATTCTATACATTTTAAGTAAAATATAAAATAAAATTGAATTTGAAAAAAGTAATAATACTATGTATTTAATTTAATTCATGAAATTATATCGTATAAATGGTATTTGTAAAAAAAATAAAAAAAATATATACAACTTGATTGTATTGTTATTTATCAAATAAAATAAAAATTATTATATTTTTAGTTTAGTATTCATGGTGGTCTTAAAATATACTCCATATTTTTTCTACGAGAGATATTGTGTGTTATTCTCCCCTAAGGGTATATATTAACTTCAAAGAAGAATAAGATAAAAACAAATCTTATTAGGAAAATATCATTTGTCAGCAAACAATTGCAACCTACATTATTTCTGTGATGTCTTACAATATTTTGTAAAGAAAAGATTGAATTTTTATATTGCATATAAAAGCTGGCCGCACAAAGCGCGGAATGCTACCTAGTAGAGAACAGTCTTGTAACGTCATTCCTCCTTTAAAAGTGGCAAAATAAAAGGTGATATTTTTTTTATTTTATTTTTTACTTTTGACTATAATTAATTAGGCTTTAAGTTACAAAACTACCCTTTTCTACTATTTTTTTCGAAAATCAAATTTTAAAGGGGGGAAATGAAAATATCAACGTAATTTGCTATAATACCCCCGGTGGCGCCCATTTTGAGTACTACCCGGTGACGCCATCTCATTTTCCTACAAATATATACGTTCGTTATGTCTCTGGCTGTTAGACTTGTATAATTAAATCAAACAATAGAAATAGACTAAAACTTCTTTCTTCTTCAATTTCACTAATTACACAATTTACTATTTTGGTATATATTTGATCATATTCTACAAATTCCACTTCGGAACATTTTCCGCCTTCAACCCAACTGATGTAGAGTTCGATTCTCGATCATACGACACATTTACCTTCTTCCTAAAAATGATCCGTCTACTTAAAGAATTTTTTTCTGTTAAAAAAAAAGGAAATCATCTCTTTTGGAAGTTGAGGAACTTAATGCCATAGGCAAAGGCAATTAAGAAGAGGAGAACCCATCCCAAATGAGCTACAGCAACAACAGGGAGGAAGTCATGGTCATAACCCAAGTAATCTTTCAAGAATTCCTTCACAGACTGGTTGGTAGCTCCAGGTATCTCTATTTCTGTGTTCTTATCACCAACTTGTGAAGTCACTAGCCCATATAATGTCCATGCAACTGGGGAACCCCAATAGTACCACCGCCACCATATTGGTATTTGCTGCAAAACCAACGGTATTGAATGCTTACAACAGTTTAAGAACTAAACCGTGATCAATGTACTAGCTAAATAACACAAATTCAGTCGAAAGCATAAACAAACATATGTTTGAGTTTATTGTAAAAAAAAAAAGAACTTGATACAATATGGACTGACAAAACTCTAACCAAGATGCTCTTCTAGCATCTAGAACAACTAGTCCGTTTTAGGTAACCTATTTTACTCGGAATTTGCTAGAAGAATCCAACCTGAGTGCAATTTTAAGTGTGGGACTCATCTATCTTATGAGAAATTCTCATGGCTTTTCGATTTAAATAAGTGACAAAGTGTCATATCCATGTGCGGCTCTCAAGTTCCAACACGGGTACACCAGGACTCATGAGATACAAAGTTAATCGATACATTGTATTAATGGGAGGTGATCATGAATCATGATCGAATTATCATACGAGAGACTGAAACGAATTTTCTGTGAATAGTTCTATCCTATCAATAAAAAAAAAGAGCAGCCAATTTAGTGAGCGAAATTGTTTTTTTCATCATAATCTAGAACCAAAGAATAAAAGGAAGTTATTAGTACACATAGCAAAGGAAAAAATCTATAAACATCATTGCAACATTTTCAGCTAGATAAAATTTGATAAAATTTGTGTAAATTTGAACTAACTGAATGAAAGCATCAAAACCATATCAAGTAAATCCATGGAAGGTAAGTGACATACCGGTCTGGGAATTAGGAAACCAGCAAATAGATTCCACAAGCTAAGGAAGAAACTCATCAAAATGGCCCCAAATTGATGACCCGGAGTCAGAGAAACAAGCATCATTCCATACAATGTGAAGTATATGAAACATGTCGATATAAAGTAGTAGAAGTAAAGGAATTTGCCAATTTTCCACTCAAATCCTATCATAGAGTAAAGAAGCAGGACATAGACAAGTGTTTGAATGACATTGTAGATTGCTTCAACAGCCACCTGCAGAAAAATTTAAAAGGATATTAAGAGGGAACAAATTTTGTTAGTTAACTAGAAGATTCAGTTTTTATTTTTTATTTTTTGTTCTTTTCGTTCCGTTGAGTGATAGTTCCTCTACCTGGGCTAATGCATAAGGCAAAGCTGAATACATTCCTGCTGCTTTTTCACGGTAAAAAACAGTCCTCTCAATGGAAACTACCGGTTGGACAGCTCCAGCGTTAGTGGCTCCTAGGAACAGAACAGCAGAATACATGGCTCCTAAAAGATTCATGAGATCTTGTTCTTTGGACCTGTTGACAAAATTAATTAGAACAGCATAATCTATTTTGATTGCCTGAATCAAATTCATGGAGAACAGCAAATATGGTAGGTTGTTTGGTTGACCCAAAAACACATGATTCAATTGCGTTGGAATTCCAATTCTCCAAAATTGAGAAAGTTTCTAACCTACGCACGCTCCTGTAGGTATAGTATGTAGGAATTCCTAAATGAAATTTACATGTGCAAATCAACCAAGTTTTTTCAATTCATGGAACACAAACCAATAAATACAAAAATGTGTAAACTGCCATTTCTTAGGCAATGTGAACCACTAACATACTGCCAAAGAAAAGGAACAACTCTATGATGAAATCGTGAAACTATTTTAATTGACGTAAGCATTCTGAGATGTAGTTCAGCCTAAGAGGCAGATAAAATGGTTCCAATCACATAAACTTGACAAATCAGGCCGTAAAATGGTTTCAATCACATGAACTTGACAAATCAGGCCGCAGCGCACCTAATAACTTAGAGTAGCCACAAAATTGAGGCATCAAAGATATCTTGTCTAACTTTGTATCAATGTTTAAGAATACTTCATTTTGTTACTGTTGCATGTGAAAATGAATTATGTACGGTACCTAATATCAGGTACTACTAGCTGAGAGTATCAAGTACTTTGGATAACAGACAATACATGAGCAAAAAGAATTTACTTCTACCTTAAACTTGCACAAACAACATATATTCAGGCTCTCCAACACATAAACCACATATGAATATGTAACCCTTAATTTTGAATTATTATGTAGGAAGGGATAATGAGCACTTACATTTTACCACCTCTTTTCCAAAATATAACGCCAAAGAGAATGCCAGTGGCTATGGTCATAAGAAATCTAGTAACATTGTATTGAGGATTCCGCCAATAAGACCAATACTGCTTCCAGAAACAAGCCTTAAACTGAACTAGGAAGGGCTGAGAGTATTCAGTTGGGAAGTAAAGATCAATAGAACCATTGGCTGGAGTGCTAAGTTCTCTAATGAGTTCTTGATTCCTCCTGTAATGAGTAGCATAAGAGTATCTTAGTATTCTCAGAGCATGATCAAGTAAAGTCAGTAAATCGGTATTTTGTTACTAAAGCTTTACGTACTGGTAGAGTGATGATCTGGCATAAAAATCTGCAAAATCTACATCTAGTTGAGACTCAACTTGTGTGGTAGTAACATCAAGCATCCAAGTGGCAGGATTATAACCATCCTTGATCCTAGGCACTCCTGAAATGGCCTGTAAGTGACCACAAGGTTCAAGCCATTGCCATTTACCGAGAAACATCAATCATTGCACTTGAATGAACTACTTACTTGAAAGTATTCAACAAGCTTTTGGGAGTGATGACCTAGGGGTCCAGCATAAATAACTTGCCCACCTCTCTTCATCAATAGGAGCTGCAGAAAAAAGCACTTATGTAAGGAAACAAAAGACACAATCCCATTATCCATCAATAATGGAAATAACGAAGTTTATTCATGAATGGAGGGAGGAATTAAAGACAGAAGCAAATAATATATTTTAAACATGTACCTCATCAAAAGCCTCAAAAATATGTATACTTGGCTGGTGAATTGTGCAGACCACAGTTCTTCCAGTGTCCACTGTGTTTCTCACCGTACGCATAACAATGGCAGCAGCTCTAGCATCGAGCCCAGATGTTGGTTCGTCCATAAATATTATCGAAGGATTGGCAACCAATTCTACAGCAATTGTCAATCTTTTTCTCTGTTCTGTTGAAAGACCATTCACACCAGGAAGCCCAACCAGAGCATCCCTTATTGGATTAAGCTCAATGAGCTCCATCACTTGTTCAATAAACATCTGTCATTTGGAAAAGATTATCAAGTGCCAGAAAATTAAGCATGTGACTGCCAAATAAAGCGTGTAGCAAATTAACCTTTCGTGTATTTGCATCGACATCTGGAGAAAGACGAAGCCATGCAGAGTACACAAGAGATTCATAAACAGTGACATGTGGTGAATGAATATCATTTTGTTCACAATAACCACTAATCCGAGCAAACGTTGCCTGGTTCTTTGGATAACCAGAAATGCTGATACTACCATCAATGTAGCCACCTGTTTTTCTTCCGGCCAATACATCCATCAAAGTGGTTTTCCCAGCTCCACTTACACCCACAAGTGCTGTCAATATTCCAGGCCTAAAAGCACCACTAACACCTTGAAGCAGTTGAAGACGATCATCTTCATAACCTTGGCTTTTCATTTCCTGAAAAAAAAACAGTATTTTCACCATTTTACTCAGTTGCTGGCTTTTGATGCTCTCCCGGAGTCCCGGTTTCATTTGTGTTGGCCATATTCCCATATTTCCAAAATAATTGGCTTATTTTCAGTAAAATAATATGTAGTACATTAGAGTTTAGGGTTAGGATCTAGTGAGAACCCCTACGTCCATGAGAACCCTTTAGATACACACAAAAACATTAGTTAGTTACATAAATGTGTTAATTTCCGAATAAATTCGTACACAAAAACTGGATAGTCCATATATAAGATGATTTAATTAGGTACACAATAAAGTTTACAAGATGAACCAAATACATTCCGAGGTTTAGTTAAAAAGAAAAAAAGCAAGTTTCTCACTTGCACCCAAACAATTTTTAAATTTCTCATTTGTAGATTTTGTACCCCTCTTTTTGTGCAAATAAACTTTGATTGTCCATACGTCTTGACTGTGAGTAACAAAAACTGATTCTTTTTTTCAAACCAATCTCGTAAAGACGGTAAATTTAGAAGAAAAAAATTATCGATCTCCAAGCTCGTAGTGAGAGTTATCGTCGTTGAAAGTGTTTTCGGTAAAAAAAAAAAAAAAGAACATTAACCAACCATACGGTTCAAAAAGCGGTGATTATTTTTCAAATCGAAGATCTTGTACGACGATCAACTTGGAAAAAAATTTACAGTTTTGGAACTAATTAACCAACGGTTATGGATAATCAACGTTTTTTTTTTCCCTCTTTCATTTTTAGGCTTAGTTTGCTTATCTTCCCTGTTTCTTACTTACTAAGTTTATATTCATTCTTTATTGTTTTCTCTCCCTCATAAAGTTGACAACTTACACTACTTTATTCACTCTTTATTGTTTTCCTTATTTCTTGTGCCCAAAAGAAAGAGGAAGATATAAAAGAAACTTGGAGGGAGTATATGTATAAGTGAGAAAATCCCAAAAAAATAAACGGAGTATTAAATACATTCTAAGATTTATCAGGTGTATTAAATAGTGAACTAGGTACACTAAATATTTTACTGGATTCATTAAAGAAAATATAAGATACAATACATTATATGATGACATTAGCCATAAAGTACACTAACATATATTCCAACCCCAAAATTGTTGGGAATCAAACCACCACCACCACAGCGTTG
Organism: Silene latifolia subsp. alba; assembly: GCA_001412135.1. Lineage (NCBI taxonomy): Eukaryota > Viridiplantae > Streptophyta > Magnoliopsida > Caryophyllales > Caryophyllaceae > Silene > Silene latifolia. The sequence goes on from LHUT01000579.1 coordinate 12,432, forward strand.
TTAATGCTGTGACCACGCCAACGATTACATTAAATTTAGAAATCTTTCCATGAGTTCATCGAGATAACATATTACCCCAATGTCTCAATGGTTCCCGCAATTAAAGGGAGTTCGGATATACGCAGCTCTACCCTTGTGTTAAGAACACAAAGATGCTATTCCTAAATGACCCAAAATGAATATTGTGTCGAGAGCTACAACGAAGGACTGATACTTCACAATAGAAAGAAGTGAAGCCACTTTAGATGGCCATTTTGTTTACTCCCTCATAATTCAAAACTAAAGAGTAATGAGTCTATGGCTCCACTGGAAATGAAAAAATTATTGACAACACAATTTTTATAATATTATTTTCACTTTTGTATAGAACTGAGATTTAGTTTCGAATTTAAGAAGAAAAAAACAAGCATGAGTAAAGAGAGGGATGTTGTTGAAATTGGGTATGGCAACATGTCGTCGGGCAGGGTAAGAGATCGCATGTTGACGGAACTGGTGGCTCACAAGTCACAATGATGCTGAAAGACAGCCACGTTGAGCGGAACCGAGAGTTTGTCAGCGGCGATGCGCGAGAAGGAAGGCCGACGATGTTGTGCCAATGACTGGGTGAAGCAGCAAAAGGGAGGCCGTCAATGAGATGCTCCAGCATAGTGACTGCTGGACCTCCGATAGTGTTGGCAGCATTTCAACGTTGGGGAGGAGATACATTATATTGCACATTATTTTGATGTTAGGTTTAGTGTCAATTGGACCCTTGATTTGTTAGCAATCTAAAGTTGAAAAGAGGTTCTCACCGTTTTCACCGAGTTAGAGGTTCTCACATGATCCTAAATCTTAGAGTTTATATAGTACCCTTAGAAATTAAAACCTTCATTTCTACAGTATTCTTAATTAAAAGTCAATGATTATTTCTGGTTCTTCAATTCTTGGTCTAATAGGGCCATTTTAAATGGGATGGAGGGATTCTAAAATTAGTCGTTGTATTATTGAAAAGAAAAACGTACAAGATGCAGGACTTACAGCAGGCATATCAACATAGTAGTTGATGTTGTTGAAAGCAAGTGAAAGAGGCTGGAAGGGCAAAACCATTCCTCTACCAGATGCCACAGTTGAACTTTTGTTCCCTGAATGACTTATTGTAACCATTGCGACGCCATTAACTCCTTCCTCAAAAGAAACAGCCTGCAGCTTTTTTGTTCCATCATCATCCAGTACTGATGATTTTGAATCATGAAAAGCTGAAAACGAATAAAGAAAAGGACAACAGATTGTTAGCTATGGTGTACACTTCAAGTTTGAAGCCAAACGACAAATAGAAGACAGGTCCTTACGATTAAGGTATGTCAATGATAAAATGTACAGCAGGTTGAAGATAAGAGAAAACCCCAACAGAGCTCCGATGCAGATCCAAAACCAATACTGTTGTCTAAAGAAGCCTCTTGATGCAAGGAGAACTTTACCAACCGTAGATTCATGAATTCTCTTGTCTGTATTAGGCTGCATTAGTATGTAGAAATATAGTTAATTTAAACTAGGAATGTTATTTTCAATATTTGAATGACTTTTTCTTTTGAGTTAATTTGATTTTCTCTATTCTCTGCAACCGTTTATTTATTTATTATTTCTTTCCTTTTATCTATAAATCTCTTTAAGACAAGAAGTTTTTCACATTTTATGATTTTCGTACCTTTATTTTTTAGATCGCCTATTTACTTCGTTTTATGTTTTTATATGTAGGTCGTTGACGGTTTCAAAAGATGATTCATGTCAACTGATCCCAACTTATTGTGGGACTTTAGGCTTTGATATTATTTTTGTTACACAGAGAATGTATACAATAGCAAGCCCGCACCAAACAAATCCAAAGAACAGAAAGGAGAAAGGAAAAGGCAGACATTGACTTACAGTACTCCAACGTTCGTCAAGAAACTCATTTATCACTATAGCATTTTGTCCATACATCATTGGTGAAAGATAGTAGCCCCATATCATCCAGGGTCCAATGTCACCTACACAAATCCAATGTATGGAAAAGGTAAGATGTATGGTATTTAAATGCACGATGATCACATATGAAACATTTCAAGACTTGATGCAATATTTCCCTCAGTGTACAGGCAGCCCAAAGGGCAATTTTGATATTGAGGAGTTTCGAACCCACATCGTGAGTACCAACACTAAATGACTTGAACATCTAGCTTAGCTCGCATATGCTGGTGCAATATTGAAGGAAGGGAAGACATAAGAAGCATACCCTTAGCAATGATGAAACCACCCAGAACAAAAACTAATAGCAATGCAAAGATACCAACATTGTTGGCAACAACCATGGTCCTTCCTGCCGCACCAAGGAACCGAAAGAGAGATAATGCCATCTGATGGATACAGAAGAATGCTAACCATTGACAGAAAAACCTAGTGAAATGACATATCACCAGATAGTAAAGATAAACGCCATTTCTAAGACGTGAATATATTGTCATATTATGCATGTGCACTTAATGTGAATAATGTCACGAGTAAATTCGAGGTCTCACCTACTTGCAACCGGGGCATAGCCAATAGTGTAATACGTAAGAATAGTCCATATTGCTGATTCCATGAATGACAATGGTATCCGGAGGACCCAAACTGGAATTGCATAAGCCCAAGCAGGATAAAATAGGAAATCCCTCTGTTTATAGAAAACCGGGAGACGAAGGACGGTCATAGAAAGTTCTGCCATCCCATTAAACATCACATTTATAAGACTAAAAAACAGAGCTCCAAAAAATTTTCCACCATCTGCAACTGTTTTATAATGCATTGTCGTCCTAAGGAATACAGTCATCGTGATTAGTGACATGATGGTTATTTGGGTAGTCTTAAAGACATATAAAAAAGAGTTGCGCTTCATTAGCAACCATTCCCTTGAGAAACAGGCCTTAAGTAACTCCCAACTGGATATACCGTACTTTTGTTTCACTAAAGCAGATGGGTGAACTTGGGATTTATTGAAAGGAACATTGAGTTTTGAAGCGAGCCTTTCTCCCGTTTGAAAAGATTTGAAAGCCTGAGTAAATTGAGGGACTGATACGTATCTATAAGGTTGGTCTTTGCTAGACCAATATTGTTCCTGATCTTTCTTAGAAGTCACTTCTTGAAGAAAGTCAGCTACTCCTTTTCTATCAGGACACATAAAACCCGTGTATTCAAAGAATTCAAGGACGTCCACCCGTGGGCCTTGATAAACAATTTGGCCTTCTGATAGAAGAATGACGTCATCGAAAAGTTCAAATGTCTCAGGAGCTGGTTGTAGGAGAGAGATGATCATTGTTACATCCATTATATGAACCATTTGCCTCATGTACTTGCATATTAGAAAAGTAGTTGAACTATCCAACCCTGTAGAAATTTCATCCATTAACAGCACTTTAGCAGGTCCAACCAGCATTTCACCTGCATAGTGTGTCAGTCATCAAATAAAATACTGTCAAATCTTTTCAGATTTGTGTATATGTTTTTTTTTTTTTTCTAGAAAGGCATATTTAAGATGAGATGGGAGAGGCTTACGTTCCGGTACCTTTACCTCAATGGAGCAAAGAGTGCTGATCATTTGTTCCACCTGCTCTCCCTCATGCTCATCTAAATCATCAACAAGCAAATCCAACGCAGCGTCATCGTCCTCTGGGCTATCTGCACACTCATCAAAAAGCATGAGAGCTTCCAGTGGGTCCTTCATAAAAGAACCCGACCAGAAGTCATAAATAGACTCATCAATGATATCGACCGAATAGCAAGTGTCCTCTATCATTGGGTGGGCTAAAGTACTGGGCAAACTAAATGTGATA
>LHUT01000581.1:0-10876 GCA_001412135.1 Silene latifolia subsp. alba
AATGATATGTTTTTTTATAATTTTATAATTTATGAAATTTAATATTTATTTATTATAAGAAAAATTTATGAGAGAGTACCATGCATCAATGCACTATACTCCTGGGTGCATGGTATAATTTACCATGTTCAGACTGTGACTTTATCGGTGTTCCTGAGATGACTCTTATGTCAACACTTAATTTGAACGGTGAATTTCGAGTAGAGAACTCGAATGTGTTGCATATTTTTATTATATAGGTAAAACTAACTAGTATTAAAAAAAGCGTCCATTTTACTAGCTATAAATTTCCATGGACCAAGTATTTAAAACACGCGATTTGCGGCATCTATTAGTCTATGACACAAACGTCAGCCGACTACAACTCCTAAGAGCAAAATAATGAAAGCATAAAAATATTTTTTGGTAAAAAAGTTCCGTTGCCGGGAATTGAACCCGGGTCTCCTGGGTGAAAGCCAGATATCCTAACCACTGGACGACAACGGAGATATTGATAACTTGTGTTGATAACTTTGTAGTTTTTAAATATATAAATGCAAGGTTTTTCAACAACAGGCCATTCTCCGTACAAGCATCTTGATTCTTGGCTGATTTTCCTAAAAGCAAGACCAGTTCCCACCTCCCAGGCTCCCATCCCAGTCTTCAAATTTTCATGGCACTACAACAAAGCTAATGTGGTACGGTGGCGACAGGCGAAAGGAAAAGTCATGCTCACTTCTCGGTTGGTCGATGCATTTATGGGATGAAGTGATGAACCATAGCCCATAAGACACTGTACGCAGTGGTGGAGCTAGGAGGGGGCTAGCAGGGGCGGTCGCCCCCTCCTGACGGATGAAATTTTCGAAGTTTTAGTTAAATTTTTCGAAATTTTTTCGAGTGCACCTTATAAAATTAGTTGTTCACCCCCCTAAAATTTTTCGCCCCCCTAAGTTCAAATCCTGGCTCCGCCACTGACTGTACGTCTTTCTTTGTTGAATTAACGCAAGGCTTACCTGTCACAGATGATAGTCATTCAGGCATTCAAGTAAATTTTACCTCATGGATATTCGTTACCTCGTATTCTCGTAATGTTATACATTTGCAGTGCTAACAGTAGTAAATGATCAATTTTTTTGCAGTATTACTGTCATCAAGCCAATGTAAATGAAAAAAATTAAGTACATGCTCAAATGAAGAACTTTATTAAAGCTGAATTAATCAGTCTTTAGCCCTACCTCTCTATCCAGACACTAACTACAATCAACAAGAGAATCATATCCAAAATTTACTGAATACTACAGCTCCGATTTTTATGCTCAAAAGCCACGGCGAAACTATAAACCTTATTGATCACTTGCATTTTACAATTCACTCAGCCTGCTTTTGTTCGGCCATTCTCCGAGAATCCATCATGCATTTTTCTGTCCAGAAAACTATTTGTCATCTGTTACATGATAAACTAGACTGGTATTCCAGAAAAATGATCATCTCTGTCTCTGCGTAAAATCTGCGCATCTACTGTTGTTAGTATCTGAGGTATGGACATTCCTCCAGAGATGACTATTTCTGTCAACAGAAATCAACCATTTTAGTTTCATTAATACTGTTACTTGATGATCATTGAGGAATTTGATTTTAATTAAATCATATACCTATTCCTTCACGAACGGAGAGGTTAGGCCTCAAGATATCTTTAGGGCTAACAAGAAACATGTCTCCCAAATAAAGGTGATTTGTGGGCACATAAACACAGTGAAGCTCCTGTTCTCCCAAGCTGCTATGTAGTGTAACTGTCGACGTGATAAATGCCAGTGCATATTCTCCTGCCCGCGGATGCTTTATGATCGCTACTTCTTTGAATGCTTGAGAATTCTGATCTGAAAATTTGATTGCCCTCTTTAACAGTCAATCTTTAAATTCTGTAATTCTCGGAAGGTAAAAAAAAAAAAAAAATTAATCTGTGCAGGCATACCAGGTGAGATAGCGGCACTGATCTGTTTGGAGGCGGAGTAAATGTAGCTCACAAGGGGCATCTTTTTTATGAACCATTCCCCCAGCTGGAGGACAGAAGCTCCTAGCCATGATGATGTGAATACTCCAACCAAAAAGATGAATGTTATGGAGGTCACAAAGCCGAGACCTAAAAACAAAGACAATCGCAAAAGGAACACATCATAATGTATGACAGATTGACAGTGAGTCGGTTTTTGTTAAAGTTTGAAAGTGCATAGAGATCAGAAAACTAACCAAATGTGTTTATTCCGAGATGAGAGTAAATCGGTGAGAAAAATCCATCCACAAAATGAATAAACCACCAAGTAATGTAAAAGGTGATGGCTAACGGCAGAAGGATCACACTGCATCAAAAAAACCAGAATATCGTTACTAAATACAGAAGGGAAGATAGACACAGAGCTCGACTTCTATATTAGTAAGTCGTAACATATCAAAACATGGAGGAGAATGAATAGTTACCTTCCAGACATAAACTTTTTGGAAGCCCAGCTACGCAGGACTTTAAAACATGCCTACACTCACACAAAATATATCAGAGAAATTATACGAGTCATTCAATATTGCCTTTCTAAAGGGTATATTTCTCTGTAACTATCACTGGGTTAACCGCGATAAGTTGATTGGACAGGAATACTTATGCAAGACGACCTTACACAACTAGTATTGCAAACGGTTTCTCTGACAACTACTTTTACGCTAACATGGGCATGATTTTCTTGCAATTTGAGTCTGTTTTATACAATCTTTATGTAAACCCGCCCTATACAAGACTAACTGTATATTGTGAGTTTCATAATTCCGTAACAATTACCAGCAGTCCAAGCTATCCTTCAGAGATTTATTAAAAGCCATTCGGATACAATAAAACCACTACATCTAAATCCTTAAACATCCAAAACAAATACATCGCCACATCATCGGTCTAACAAAATACACAAAATGAAGAAGGAAGAAAGTAGAAGAAAAGAGAAACCTCTTTGCCAGAGTGATGGTAAGAAGAGGACAAAGAAGAGGGAGAAGGCGGTGTAGAATCTTTGGGATGAACTCCATTAGTGATTGCCAATGGAGGAACTGAAACTGGGATTAATAGTTCTAGATCTCTTTCCCGTTCTCTCGTTCCCATTTTGTTACTTTGTTTTAGGTTCGTTGCCTTAGATGTTCCCACTAACCAACTTTTCACTCAATTCTCCAAGTTTAGTTTTTTTTTTTTTTTGTGGGACCCGCATGTGATTTTTTAAATGTTTGATAATTTTTTTTTTTTGGGGGTGGGGAACGCGCAACCGCTATTTTTGGTGCACGTAATAGCCTGCAAACCACATACCGGGCAAACTATCCGAGAGTGATAGGTTCGAAATCTAGAAGTTATAGAATCTGCTATATCTACGATGTTATTCCAAATTTGGTGGTTCGCGATGTCGTTGTAATTACCGGTGCCTTTTTATCGTGCTTATTGATTGGTGGAAGGAGAGAGGATTGGAAGAATCTAGTGTGTTTGTTTTAATCACCGGCGCCTCAAAGATGGTCGGATTGCTGAGGTGGTGGTGGTGGTTGAGGTGCTAGTGACGTTGCGTTATTAGCTTCACTTTGATTTTGATGAGATTTTTTTGGGCAAGTCGTCGTTTTAGGCTATAAGATGGTCTTATAGGAGAGTTACCGTTAAGAAAATCATTGAGGTGTCACTTGATTACCCATTGAAAATATATGGGAATTTAAAAAACACATTTATTTCAAAAAGGAGTTTAAATCCCCTTCCCTTATAATTGTCTTGCGTCTCATTTAATACAAAAAAAAAATACATATTCACAATACTTGTTAATATTTTAGATTAAGTAGTAAAAGCAACAATAATAACAGCGAGAGTAGTGAACAATAGTAATCCCTCTGTCTCATTTATTTGTTTACTTTTTTTATTTTTTGTGAGGAGTCAAAGGTAAATAAATGATTGGCACGGAGGGAGTAATAGCGAATACAGTGAAAATAACGGTAGGAACAAGAGTGTGAATGTGTGCTCATAATATGTATGATGAATTTTATAGGCAAGTAAATGCATTTTAATTTCATACAATATAAAATTTAGACGATAAAAGTAGATAGCTCGGACGGAGGTGGAGACGAATACTAATCTTCATTAGTGACACATGCTCTCAAACCCCATAAATTCGTGATGCTCTAGCTTGTATATCATGTGATAAATACCCACCGCACCTGTAAAACAAGGAAATCAACATCAACTTAAGTCCGAAAAAAGATTTTATTTCGGCTGCCTCATTAATTTCTTGTAAATTATTTTGAGATTAATAATAATAATAATAACGATTTTTCATAAATTAGTTTGAGCTCAATAAAAGTTGTTTGATAAATAATAGAAATAATAATACTTAATTATTATAATCAACTTCAATTATATCGTCCTACTGTTATTAAACTGCACGAATGTGAGAGGAAATACACGAGAAAGTAGTAGATGTAACCTTACCAAGACAAAGGGCACTAACAAAAATGGAGAATGCCAGGACAAATATTATGATAGATGTTCTTCCTATTACTCCTATTATCTTCTGTACTACGTGTTGTCCGGTGAACGCTGCAATGACCGCTACTGAAAACAAATACGACGCTGCAATAACACAATTTAATCAATTTAATTTGTTAGATATAATTGATTAAAGTATCATATACGGAGTATAAAATAAAGACGTCTATTTTGAACGTACAATATGGGATTGGGAACCTCTTTAGGATGTAATATTCTACAACGGACATCGAAGATGAGAATAACATTGAGAAAGCTGATGTTGCACTTGCCACCTGCACGAGTAGCGAGCGAGGCCATATATGATTACAACTTACAAATCCCAGAAATAATATATATTGCCGGAATACAAGATATGCAAATATAATTGTCGACTGTCCTCCATCATTAGCTTAAACTTTTATTGATAAAAATTGAGTAGAGCAAGTAATAACAGTACCTGAGGTGGAATACCGAGTTCAAGAAACAAAGGAGTTAAGATGGTTCCGCCACCAATACCAAGCAAACCCCCAACAGTACCAGCCAGTATCCCACTGAAGAAGTAGACAAGTAGTTTAGAGATTGTCCATTCTGGGATGTCTTTTCCGCTCATTGTTATCGCTGTCGTCCCTCTGTATAAGCTTACTGCTTGATATATTGCTACTGATGACCCAACTACTACCTACAGCAGAGAAGTGAGACCAGCAAAAACAAAGGAACGAAATCTGTCGAGATTCTAAGTATAACATATAATTACCTGCACCGAGTTTAGCATCCAGTAGTTAAACGAGCAGTTTACTAAGTGAGTCTGAAAACATGCAAAAGAAAAGTACAGTAAACATTAATGCAGAATGAAGGGAAAGTTTTTGAGGAACGGTAGGAAATTACACGTGAAAAATTGATCTGTTAAATAGAACTGACCTTTACAATCTGAACTGCAAAGAAAGCTATCCAAACGAAGACGAGAAGCGCGAGCTGCTTCCATTTAATATTGTAGAGCAGGAGACTCTGGATGGACAGAACAACGAATGATGATTATCTTGGTTTAGACTTTAGAGTCAAGGATTACCTAATTTTTTTCATAGAGTAAACGGATCCACACAAGGGAAATTTTGATGCAGACGTGTTTCAAACCAACTCAAGCAAGCATACGACTCTCAAATGACTTTACCAGCTAATCTAGCAAACATCTGCAGGGATCATATAAATTTGTGTCCTAAAATGTGGATCATTGATGAAGGGAATCAAATTTGGGAACAGACCTCGTTGCTCCAAATCTCAGGGTTTCTTAAGACTGTTTTACTATCAACAATGTGCCCATCTGCAGTTAAGAAGGCAAACAATATGACTAATAAAAACCAAGTGAGAAAAAGTTTGATTATTTGGTATACACTTTCATATAGGTCTATACACTGTTGAATGATTTAGCAAACAAATGTCACATCTTTACGAGTTGGAACAAGTAGCTGTCTTTTCTTTCCCACCATTCGGTTTACTTGGGAATTGAATCAGGTGAGACCAAAAGGCTTGCAACATTTTCTGTTCTGAGTTTTAAACATTGCATTCTAAAAGAAGCAAACTTGAGACATTTAGTTAAACTAGATTAACCTATTACTGGTTGATCTAAATGCTAGGGTATGATACTAAGAACACTAAACCTGACAAAGCTGACCCGACTTATAAGGCTGACCCAAGACCCAAAAATGACCTAAGCAAACTTCAAAATCTGAATACGACCAGAAACCCAAAATGATCCGACTTGACCGACTTAACAATGATTCAAGCACCTGAAATGTCCCAATCCAGTTTCACCTGACCTGAACTGAATAGCCTGTTTATTAAGTCACTTTGTAAAAATGACAAATTTTATTGCAAAATTAGGGGAAGTGAGCGTACTGTCGAGTAGACGTGCTGTCTCTTTCTCTGCTTCTACAGAAGACTGGGGCACCTGCCCTGTGAGGTTCTTGTTCTTCACAAAAGGCTGCACAGACATTTCCTCAGAATGTTCGTCTGCTAATGCATAGAAAAAAAAAGTGTTATACAGCTCCATGTTTACGCACTCGATGTAAACTATTCGAGGATGACAGGCACTGACCGTGTCCTCTAAATTCCTGTAACTTGGCATCAGTCTCCTGTTACATTTATACTAAATCAGATTAGTCAATTCTCACCACCAGCTGAATACATACATGTATACATGTTATCAAGTTGGACAAGTGAGTCTGTTACCTGTTTCGCCATTGTCTCCTTCTTCCATGCCTCAACACCTTTTATATAAGATCTCACTGAATTACCTGAAACCCCATTCATATTTACAATGCATTAGCTACACTTATATTTTAGCAGAAGTGTAAGCAATCCTATCTTTATGCCTCATCAATTTGTCTGCGTAGGAAGTCGATTTGGGGTCATACTACATACCTAAGAAGATGAAGATCAACAGAGTTGTGATCATCCAATCTGCAAAGATAACGTTGAAAGCAACGCCGATGCTGATACCAACCATAAGCATAGGTTGAAAGAGCAGAGCCAAGTCATAGTCAATGAGAGGCATGTTATTGTGTATGGGATGTCTCAGCCTTAGATTGTAATATACTGTTGCACCAGCAGTTCCCATGATCATACCTACCAAAATATTATTAGGAGAACTGAAATGTTATTGAGAACTGCAAAAAAAAAACAAAACTGTCTACGCAACAGGAGAACTTGGGTCGAACGTCTCAAAACAGACAAACAGTGCAAGAATAATATATAATCATACAATAAAGTACTATCTGCACACAAAGTTGCATTAGTGAGCAACAAATTACCAACATTTAGAAACAGCAGCGGACGATTTTGGATCAAAGCCAATGATTAAAATAAGCATCGGAACAAAGATGGCGCCTCCTCCAATCCCTCCAACACTGCCCATTGCAGCTCCTAGGAATCCTACTATTGAGCCTACAACAATTTTCCATCCCAACTCCAAATCCTGCTTGATCATGTTTAAAACATAATTACATATATGACTTTTCTTTTCACATTGATATGAAATATTCATATATATAACTCGTAAAAAGACACTGAAACTCGATATTTATAATGCTTAATTCACTTAGAAATTGTAGGAGAAATAACTTACAGGCCACAAATGCTGATATGAAGACATCTTACACTCACAGGTTGACTTTGAAAATAACTATGAACATCTCTGAATGCTCTACTAAATATTTGCATAGACGACATTCTAAATTGAGCAGGAAAAATTTATCAGGGCCAACTCTTTTTGAGGGAGGTCCCTTCTGAGTTTGCATGAACTAAAAAAATGTACTCCGTGTAGGTAATATTTTAAGCAATAAGCATTTAGGAATCCTCCCTCAACTGCTAACATATTAATAATGTGGCCGATGTGTCACTCGACTTAGTTTGAGACGGGTCATTTCGAGGGTATTGTAAAATTTGGCCGATGTGTCACTCGACTTAGTTTGAGACAGCTCCACGTTTACGCACTCTTGAAGTAGCAGTTCCACATACTGTCACATTTGGNATAATAGCTACAGTCAGAACAATTGTTACCTTCATACTAAAGCAAACGTCCATTTTTAATCTCTCAATATTATTCGAAGTATTCTTCTATCTCTTTTCATCCTACAACTCACTTTAAGTCAATAAAGTTGAAGTTAAATTTTTAAATAGTACCTAATTCACCCCCTCCCCCTCTTAGGTACTTGAATCCATAAACTCAACAATTGCCAATACAATTCGTGGGTAAAACAGGTTCGACATAAATTGACCTGAAAACTTCATTAACCTGATTCAACTCGTTGATCAGAAGGCCAAAAATAATATTCATTTGTCGGGTCTAGGTATAAGAGAGAACCAGAACCAGAACCAGGAAGACAACTGCATATCCTTACAATAGGGATCGGTACAACACTTAAAATACATCCTCCAAATGGTGTAATGCCCCCACAGAAGATAAGAGAAATAATGTTGAAGAGAAATGAACATTTTCAGTATGACGCACGGTTACATTTCATGCAAAAGCCAACTTTCAGCAATACATTTCTTGTTACAATTAGCAACTTGGAACTAATTCAACAGATGATACAACCATGAAGAATAGTTTATGCTATATAGTTGGAATTATATTCACCTACTTTGAAACTCGGAAAATAAGAAACAAGTCAGGTCATCTCCTTCTGAGATACACTATACATGTGATGCTATTGCTTTCAGTGCTGTAAGGTAAGATTTCTTCGAACGGCAATGATTGAAGTTCAAACAACAAATTTCTTGCCTCAGAAACAATCAATGGACTTACGAGCACATCTACGAACCCTCCTGTTAAAAACCCATCATCTAATGTCAGCTAAATAAATGAAAAAAAATCACTGCCTACACATTTCTTAATTATGTGCAAAAACAATCAGCAAGTTTATTCATCAGCTGAGAGAGCAGATTTTCTTTTTTGAACATGTGATAAACAAGGAGAGGGGAGGTATTGTGATGAGCAAAGTTACGAACTTGTGATAAGCTTGATTGTCATGCTGGTAGAGATGAGCAGCTTCGGGATTTGCTGGGCTTGAAGGATTGGGGTCAGTCAGAAGGGACTGCATAGACCAGTAGGTATCAAAACACATCTGACTGTAAAGCAATTATAGCAATTTTGGTGCCATTGACTTTGGAATTAACATTTCAAATGTCGAAATGTAGTACCTGGATAGATGTCAATATCGTAGCTACGTTGTGGCAGGGTGACCAAGCATCCTGAATGATGTCCATGCATAATGTACCATCGTGATAAACTGCAAATTCATGACAGCAAATGGCAAATGTTTCAACTTCACCTTTCCTACTATATTCATCAAAATTGTCGCATGGTTAGTTATATTACTGTGACAACGATTTTATGCTTTGAGGTTCAGTTGGCCAATACTCGACTACTTGTCCGTACCGTGAAACACCAACGATGACACTTCACTTAGGTTGCGTGTTGCATAAGGACACAAGCTCATTTCAACACAAAACTTGGAAACTTCAGTTTAAGCAAAAAATTGAATTGTTTAAGAACTAGGCGTGTCCGCGTGTGTGGCATTCTGGTATACTACTGTGTCTGAGTCTTGCATTAAGGCTAACAGGCTAAGCAACATAAGTGATAAGTGAAGTACAAACAAATGTTCAAATTCCGACTCCCATGAGCTTCAAGTCCAAACCAATTGATTTTAGATAGAGCAGCAACCAAGCAACTAAGTTGAACAAGGCAGTACCATGTTTCCAATTTCATACTCCCTATGTCTCTACCTTCCGACAATAAATTTAACTATTTCACATAGCTTTAGAAATTAGCCACTATATCATTAATCATAGCAGGAATATTACTAGATTTACGGCTTATTTCGCTACGCGTAAGGCGGTCATGTCCTTTTTCAGAAGATAAAGATGGTCATGTGACTCATGTCCTACAGATTGGAAGATCTAATATGTGATGTAACACCAAAAACAGGACAATTAAGCCAATTTGTTAATCAAGTTATCGGTTTAATGAACCGTGTTAACTTGGACAATATTACAAAAACTTGCAACAAACCTACTCAATTTACGAGAATTGCAGGTCAATACTGTGTGTTGCCATATCACATATACTTTGTGAGCTTGTCACATTTTCAATTCAGCTCCAACAATGTGGATGGACTAAAATGACAGTTTACTACAATGACTACACGTATTATAAGAATGATTATAATAGTTTATAACTTATATTGATATTTATAACCTGCATTGAATTGGATAAAGAGAACAGAATTCAGTGAAAACAAATTACCATTAGGATGAAAAATCTCTGACGTGAAACGAACCCGAGGAGGCTTTGCTGGGTAACTGTCGGTAAATGTCATCCTCAAACTAAAAATCCCACCTGCAAGACCCAACAAAATATGATAGAAGTGAATATCCTTGATGTCGCCTTGTCCGGTACCTTAAGCATATGCCTTGTGTTCTATCCCAGTTAATTGTTTACGTTAGGTATTCTTTTGTAGGAGTCGTTTACTCCCTCGGATTCTTTGGAAATGCTTCATTTGATTTTCGCACAAGGATTAAAAGGTTGTGATTAACGTGACGAGTCTCACCAATAAAGTTACTAGGGTGATTTTACTAACAAAAACGTACTCAAAATCGAAATAGGGAAATTACACTCGATAGGCCAAAAAAATCAGTCCGTCTCATTATAGACGGCCACTATCCGTCTGTAATTGTTCTATCCCAATTAATTGTTTACCTTAGGTATTCTTTGGTAAGGGTCGTTTACTCCCACGGATTCTTTGGAAATGCTTCATTTGCTTTTTTGCACAACGATTATGGTTGTGATTTTTTTTGGTCTAAACCATC
>LHUT01000581.1:18776-37358 GCA_001412135.1 Silene latifolia subsp. alba
CCGTCATAAGGGAGATTTTGTGATAAAGTTGTTCACTAATTAGAAAAAGGACAAAAGGGAAGTGCATTCATAAACCATGTATTCCATTCATAAATCAGAAGAGTGAATAAATTTAATTCAATAGCCAAAAAACATCGCAAGTGCAAAAGTTAATTTCTGAATCCTCTGAATCACAAGAATTAACGAGTCTTTCCCGTCAACAAAAATCAATCGTCTTCATCCTCTGAATCCGGAACGATAATTTCCTCCAACTTTTTTTCAAATTTTGGCTTTTCTATAACGCTATTGTATAACCCCGGGATTAATGTCTTCAACATACACTCAGTGATTAGATGAGGATAGCGGAATATGGCATCTTCGAACTTGTCTACATCCCTTATTTTTCCTCCCGGCATTATCAAGTTTTCTGCAGTTGGAATATTTTGTTGCTCATCTTCATCCTTTGAAACAGAACCGATATTTTTCTGTAATTCTTCTTCAGATCTTGGTTGCTTTCCATCTTCCGAATCTTCGATAACTACTTCATCTACTGATTCCGGAATAATTGTTCCGAATAATTCTTCTTTAGAATCTGGTATTACAAAGCTTTCANNNNGAATTGAAAATTATTGAAAGGGAAGTATCCATCTAAAAGGAATATGGAGTGTATTATATACAACTGAAATTAAAGAGGTGAATTATTGCTTTTAGGTTGAAGAGGAGATGCATCGATTATTTTGCTTTGGAATTGAAAGAACTTGTGAAAACCAATGAATTTAATGTAGCAGTTTTATGGGAGATTGGAAAACGTCATATAATGAGTAATTTTTAGAAAACCCTCAAACGTCATATATTGGATAAAGGAGGGAGTAGTATATATGATGATTGTTTGCAGACTGGCATTTCTAATTAAGTGTAATACGGAGTATTCATCACCCAATTGTTGTAGTGGCGTTTACGAAAAAGCAAGATATACATACAAGTAGCATATTCACGTTTCAGAAACCTTGATTTTTGTCATGATTAAACTCATTCTTCTACTCGAAATAATAGATGTCAACTCGAATTTCTTAGAAACACAATATGTTGACTTTTTCTTCAATGAAATTCATTGAAAAAAGGAGTCCACTAATCTATCACAATTAAACACTATTCCTCACTATAATATCAACAAAGGCTGATGTTAATTTAATTGAAAATCTCGTCACTGATATTCTGACGCTTAATATTCTGATGTGTCCGTTTTAAATTTTGAGGTGGAATTCTCATATCGAGTCTCAAGGTTACTCCCACCTTTGTATTTATGTATAAAAAATGGTAATTGTCGATGGAAAAAAACAAATGATAATTATATTTTTACATACTTGGAAATTGGAATGAATTAGTGTTAAATAAGAATTATTCTATTCTATTCATTTATTTATTTAACTTTTATTAATGAATATAAAACGTAAATAAATAACTAAGAGGAAAATAATAGTTGACCATCAAACTAATTGAAGTCCATTAAATCATTGAGTATAAGTAACCTTCTTACTAAGGTCGACTTGTATTTTAGGATGTCAAGGTTACTCGCTATTGTTGACATTTTTAACCCCATACGGAGTAGTATATACTCGGTACTTGCAAGTTGCAACTTAAACTTAATGCATCGAATTAGACTTCCCATCGACACCATGAAATGTATTCCGGGCATTATTATTTGGGTTTTTTTTAGAACTACTTCTACCTATAAACATTTTNGTAGGAAACATTGTCAAAGATTGTTGAAACTAATGACATTGTTTACTACCTAAACATCTTTTTTTAATGTAATGTAATTTGAATTTTATGTTTGATGATAATTTAATGAATGTTCAAATGTTAACTACTGGTGGTTGAAAACTGTCACATAAAAACATGTCATCATTGTTGGCAGCAACACTAAAGCTCTCAGGGAGGAACCCTCTCAAACCCTCTCATCACTGAGCTTTTAAATGAATCAAATTCATGCCTCCTTAACCAATCACTGATTGGGTTGGCATGAATTGGTGAATTAGTGCCTCCTTAACCAATCATAGATTGGGGTGGCATTTAATTCTCATTTCTATATGGGGTTAAGGGAAACTTAGAACAAGACAGACCCTCATAACGGAATCATTGGGTCACACAAGTAGCATAACAAGAGCTCTCAGGGAGGAACCCTAACATCACAGAGCATTTAAATGAATCCATTTCATGCCTCCTTAAACAATCCAGAAGTAGGGTGGCATAAATTGGTGAATTAGTGCCTCCTTAACCAATCATAGATTGAGGTGGCATCTAATTCTCATTTAAATATGGGTTAAGAGAAATTGGCAACTAGACATACCCTCAATACAGAATCATTGGGTCACACAAAGAGCAACATCACATCAACAACATAGTCCTTCCAATCCACACCAAACTTCCCATACAACTTTTCACAGGTTTTTAGAAACAATGAAAAAACATGGGTAAAAAACAAGGGTAAAATTGGAGAAGACTAAGCATTCAGGACCATGTGTAACTCAATAAAAGATGAATAACAGACAAATGATCAACATGCTAAAAATCAGAACTAACCACAGACATCATCAGTTCACTACATCATCAATTACGCAGAGGAAAAACAGTAGACCAAACTAGAACATGCTAAAAAAACAGATCTAACTACACACACGAGCAGTTTAGAACATCAGCAATTCTAGATTAAGACATGCACATCCAAGTACCACAATTTAAAAAACAAACAATAAATAAAACAAAAGAGATTATGGATGAGAACACAACCAATCCGCTTTGAAATCAGGCCAGTGACTCCGAAAACCAGGCATTATGCAACACAAAATTTCGAACATTTCATTGTTCTCAGGAAGATCGTAGTTCAAAAAATGATAGTCGAAATCAATCATCCATGGATCAGAAGAACGAGAAGCCCCATTTATAAACCGTACAGGAGGATCACGAGGTTGCGAGAGGAGGCGAAACAACACAAGAACCATCAATCATCGCACAATAATCACAACAATAACTACCCAGATTGAAATGATTCAGTGAGCAAGAAAGACAAGTTAAAGAACAGTCGGATCTTTCACCTTTCATTTCCGAAGGAGATGAAGACATGGTGCCATAAGTTGAAGACAAAGGAGGAAGATGAAGATAGACAGATGTAAATGATGAATGAGGGGGATTAAAGAGATAGAGAGACAGGATATGAAGAGATGAGAAAGATAGACAGATGGGGGAGATGAGGGAGATGAGAGACGAGAGTGGTTTGAATGAGAAGGATCCAGAAGTAGGGGGGTAGTTGGGGGATTAGGGTTTTTGGAGGGAAAGATTAGGTGGGGTGGTGGGTATTAAATGGGTCAGTTAAGGTAGTAAATAGGGTTAGTCAATATATTAGGTTGGTGGGTAGGTCCAATTGTAAGGATAAAGGTGGCAAAGATGTAAATTAATGGTATTAACAAGGATCATTTGGTCAACTTTTTTGCCAAAAAGGGAAACGGGGAGTTTGGTGTGGATGGGCCAAATTTAGTAAGTGGGGAGTTTGGTGTGGATTGGAGGGAGTATAATAGATCATGATATATCAACCATTTTAAAATCCAAATCCGATTTGTCAATTTTAAGTCCATCGACAATTAATAGGGTCCAATCTATGATCACAATTAACGTTGTTGTCACGATTCTGGTTGGTGAACGTGAGGGCGGATATGACTATCCATCATTTTAATACTCTCTTTGACCCAAATTAAAGGTAACACTTACTATAAACGGACGATCCAAACCAAAAGTAACATTCCTTATTTGGCTCAAAACATTACCAAGTTGTCCTTATTCTCATTTTATTTATACACAAAATGTCATTACTTGGTTCACCTACCAACTAACAATTAAACCCCACAATTACATAACCCACCTATTTTTCCCCTCTTCACCCCTCTTTTTTCCAACCTTTCTTAAATTCTCCATTTTCTCCAATGTTACTTTTAGGCTGGGTCGAAGGAAATATTTTGCAAATACACGTAAATCAAGCCTTGTTAAGCAAAGCTCAAGAAATGTCCCTAAAGTAAAGCGATTTAGGGAATGTTTGGTAAACAGCAGATTGATTAAATTTCAGTATATTTAAGGCCTTTAACATGTTTGACTCTACAATCTACTAAATTACGTATTTGGTAAATGACATATTGAAACAGTAAATTGAACTTCAATCTACTGTTTTCCAATATGCTGCTCCCTCAAGCATATTCACTTTAGTAGATTGTAAAAAATAATCAAAACCGCTAAATACCAAACATTTCTACTAAATCTACTAATTGTAATATACTAGTCAAACATGCCAATCAAATCTATCATTTGTAATCTGCTTGATCAATCTGCTTCTGCTAATTATAATCTAATAAGTACCAAACGAGGTCTTAAAATCGAACCGCTTCAATTCCCGCTCCCAATCATTCCAAAACCTAGAGCTGTTTCTTTTGTTTTAAAATGCTTTGCTGCTGATTTCTTTGATTTTATTGTGTAATAATACTAAAAGGCGAGCTCATAGTCTATTTAGTAATCGAGCATGTTTCACGATTCCCATCTGTCAATGAGTAATAAAGAAAGAATCAACAGGGAAACTATTGTAAGACCATTTCACTTAATTAATACGACTGATATCGTTAGTCCCGAATGTCTCGTACAGACGATTCCTCCAAATGAAACGGTATTTGTTACAAGAAGGAAGACAAGTACGCTCTGTCGCTCTCCAACATTGCAAAGCTCTGAAAGATTACTCTGCAAGTGACAAGATTCATCTTCGCTGTCATAATGATCATCAAGGCAAATACAATTTAGATACACAAGGGAAAATTTTCATAATAACGTCATCGGCTGGTAAGCATCAGCTAACCAAGAAACATGACACTTACACGTAGATAAACACAGCTAGGATATCACAACGACGACGACCAAGGACGGCCGAAGGTAGAAAAAGAAGAAAACTCAGTAGGAAAACTCGTGACCACGCGTCGAGATGTACTTTTTAACCCAGATGGAAATGTCTTCAGCACAAGCCAAAGCTTGTGGTGTTTTCAAAAGCATGTCGAGCGTAGCAAATTCGTGGACTGCGTCTTTGTACTCGAGAACAGGAGCGTCGACATTGACCTTCCGCAGCTCTTCGGAGTAGGCAATAGCGCGATCTCTCATCCAATCATGTTCTGCCACCACTGTCAATGTCGGAGGCATAAGTTTCAATGGTGGTCCCCGGTTAGGGACCAAGGGATTGGCTGCTGGGTGGTCGAGGTTAAACTCCTCTTCTGGAAGGAAGAGCTTCCATGCAAGAACACACATTGGCTTATCGTAGAAGTATGAATTAGCTAGTTTTATCTCGGAATGGGTGGGGACGCTACCTATGAAAAATGGATACATCAACACTTGTGCCACCACCTTAACAGGATCTAGAAGCTTCCCTGACTCAACGGCTTTCCTAGCCATGTAATCTGCAATATTTGCACCACAGCTAACTCCAAGAAGAACACATCTGCTCCCACAGTATTTTAATGTTACTAAATTATAAGCATAATCAGAATGCAAAGCAAAAGTACAGCACAGAGAATAGCATACAGAAATTGACTGACAATGGCAAGTTGACCGAAGAGGTCATAGAAAATTATCAAGAGTCTAATATTTCTAAAGACAGTAAACCTTTTTGTAGAACGGTTCTTACACTAAGATACTACTAAAAAACAACCCATCAACGACAACTATACTCGTACAATAAATTATGACAGTAGCTAACTTCTATTAATANTTGATTTTTAGTAGAATTTGAGAGGAATTTTTTTAGAGAGAGAAAGTGGTGTGGATGGGCCAAATTTAGTAAGTGGGGAGTTTGGTGTGGATTGGAGGGAGTATACTAAACTAGATAATTATAAAATTTAAGAATAACTATATGCTTATATAATTTAAAATTAAAGAAAATAAATACTTGTAAAAAGGCATTAGTCAGACCCGTTTATGACCCGAGCCCGTACCGAAACCCGTATAAACCCGATCCGTACAATCCCGTATTTCGCAAATTCAAAATTGACCTCACCGTATTTTATCCGAACCCGAAACGACTGAACCCATACATTTAACCCGTTTGACAAGTCTATATAAACATATTCTTAAAATGACCCAATTCAAACTCGACATGACGCACATTATCTACCGGCCAGGTCCCCCAACTCCTAATCCTAACCCTGCTGAAATGGGCGGGAAACGGAGAAGAGATAAGTCACTCCTTTTCTAATTTCCTTGACTAACTTCCCCTTCCACCTCTTCGTTCTCTACCTCCAACAGTCCCAAGTATCTCCGAGGAGCAACAAGGTCACCAACAATGGCGGCAAAACAGGAAGAAAGAGAACCACAACAACACCAAAATTGGAGGAGTGAAGTCGACTCTAACATCAAACGCCTCCAATCACTTCTCTTTGGCGCCGAATCTGCTCTCGATAATCGCGATTACACTTCTGCACATCTCCTCAGTCTTCGTCTTGTCGGCTTCCTCGATGCTCGTTCCTCCACCGACGTTGATGAGGCCTTTGTTCAACCTATTCGCCGCGACGCTTTATCTAAGCTCGCTACTGCTCGTGCCGCTCTCGCTCCTGAGTTTGATCGGTAATATTCGATTAATTTGGAGTTTTTTAGTTTATTGATTATGATTTTAGTGTAATTTAGTGGTTTTATTGATGAAATTAGCTGAAGGTTGAAGTAATCTTAGTATCGGAACTTGTTAATTTGCATATTTGATTGTTATTGACGTTTAGGTTTAGCTAATTTGTTAAATTAGTTTTTGACTAGCAGCGTAGTTCTTAGTTGATTTTGTGTTTGATCGTTGAGAGTGATCTTCCAACTACGTTTACTTTCTGTTAATCTTTGTGGCGTTGATTTGAAGAATTAGTTGTACAATTTGTATGGCTTTGAGTGAACTTACGGTGAAGATGTCGTCCAAAGGCCGATTCAAACAACATGAAGGTTTCTACTTGTTGATTGCTGGTGAAGTGATCTTAGGGTTTCTGGTGAAGTAGTTCAGGTTAAGATATCGTCCAATGGTCGATTCTAGCGACATGAGGTTTCTCTCTTTGATTGCTGGTGAAGTAGTTGAGTGAAATGTAGGTAGGTTTTTAATTCTGAAAGACCATAACAATAAGAAAACAAAAACAAAAATGATTTGTTTCAATTAGTGAGACATTTGTAATGGAATACATCCAAAGGACATCAAAGATGTTTGATTTTGTTATATCGTCAAGCAGCATAGGTTAACAGAACTCTGGTGCAATGCCCTCCAGGTCATTCAGAAATGGCTTCTACGTGTTTCGAGTGCTCGGAAAAAAAGTTGCGTGAATGTGATGCCATTATTGTGTCGTACATGGGAGACTTTGAGGGAGTAAGTTAATGATGTTTTGTGAGTGCCCACCTGAATGTTAAGTTAATTGTATTAGACGTGTTAGCTGTTTCCCAATATTTCAAGTTACAATTTCAGTGACTAGACTTTTGGTATTTGTAAGATGTAAATCAGTAAATGTGATTAGACTAGCTTAGATAATGATTTAAGAAAAGAGGTAATGATTCATAGTAGATGTTAGGATATTTATACATTTTACTGTTGGTGATTCCTTAATTACAGTTAGTAAGACAGAGTTAACCAAAATAGTCCGACAGTATTATGCTTAACCGATATGGTGATGAATATTAGTTACTCAGTACTTGTTTGTTGTAAAAAAAATTTGATCGTTGCCCTGATAAGGGCTCTGGTCGGTTTCTTTTTAGGAATCTATATGTTTTGTTGGTGTATAGCTTTCTTTTCTTGGATGAAAGAGTTAGATATCATGATAGGAAAGGCTTATTCTAGTTAAGTCGCTGGTTCATAGGACACTTGCTTGTCAGCAATAAGATGGCTGAGATTCTTGATGTGGACACATTTTATATTCATATTACTAAAAACAACACACATCTACTAAAGATGGGTTGCTTTCATTTTCAAGATGCTACCATAACAGAACAACCTGTGCGAAAACTATATATGATGCAAATAAAATAGCAGTCATCTAGAAATATGACCCAACCCTTTCGAGCATTCATGCATCAGTGACATGAAGCCCTTGGCTCCTTGATAATATGACAGTAAGCGTCTACGAATTACATTGATGTTTTCTATGTAGGTAACTTACGTCACCTTATGATGGGGAAATTGTTTGTTCTTCTTGATAGTATTTCATTTTCAACTGATCTTTAATTGTGCCTTTCTGTGAAACTTCAGCAAGGCATTTGAAGGAGCAGGTAGAGCTCCTGGAAAGATTTTCACTATGAATGTGGACATTGAGAGGATTAAACAGTCGAAAAATTTCCGTGCACTTCAGCAGTCTAACAAAGGAGATTCAAATGGATTGGTATGTCAATATCTTTGCCAAATACTTGCATTTTAAGGTTTGTTTGATGTGATTGTTGCAACTGGTATTTCCAACTATGTTTCATAGTTGCTGACGAGTATATTACTCCATCTTCTTCTGTCATCTTCTCACAGTCTGCTAAACCATAGTTCTACGTGTTAACTATTTTTTGGGTCGATTGATTTATCTAGTTAAATTCACTGACAAATAGCACGGCTTGTAATTTGAGGTTTCATCTGTATCCTTCTTGTGCAGGGAGCCCAGGAGGACAAGCAAGGCAGGATGGCCAGGAAGAACTTCAAACTTGCTGGTGATGCAGACTTGTCATCTCGGCAAGGGAATAACATTATTCCCAGAAATAATGTGGTTGAAACAGGTTTTCACATGTCCAACCGCAATAACTCTGATGACTGCATTACTTTGGAAAAGAGATGCCCACCGAACAATAATCTTAGAGGCCGTTTTGTGTTTCCACATGCGGAAGAAGAAAGAACTGGTGCAACCAGTTTGGGGGCTAAGCGTCCACACATGGAAACAATGACCCCTAGAAATGATTGTGCCCGGTCACCTTTTGGTAATGAAGATACAAATGGAGAAGTTTCGGGAAATGGATTTGTTACTGCTAGAATTAAACTGGTATGTTTCTTTACTTCAAATGCTTTTATTAATATGAAGCCGATCCTCTGCCATATTGTGCGCTGAAGCCCTATTCTGTAAAATCTGGTAAGAGTGGAAATTGTGATTGGATCCCAAAAGTTCATTCCAATCAGGCGCAAATTACTAATTTTGATTATTTTTTTGAACTGACGGATAGATTGGAGTCAAGATTTAAACAAAAGCACATCTTTGGTTTTGAATGGATTTGGTATTTTGAAAACTCCGTGATCCAATGTACTACTCCCTCTATTCACTAGATAACATTTTTCTGTTTGGGATGTTTCGTTCAAATCTTTAGGTCTTCTTTAAACTCACTTACTTTTGCTCTACCGAATGGAATGGAGGATTACTAAATAAGTATTTTATGAGCCATGATTTACTAAACTTCTAACAATTTAACAGTAACTAGATAACTTTACATTTACATCACTATGCTGCTAAGCCATTTTATTTTGATATCCTCTGTGTTTGAATAAACCATTACTATTTCAGTATATTCTTTTGGCTGTCATGTTGAAGTACACGTTTGTTATTAAAGTAAATTTCTCTGAATACCAGAAGCACGTAAAAAGCTTATATTTTGTTTTCGGCATAGGAAATGGACTCGAGGCAAAAGCGAGGCATCGGAAATTCGCCAAACCCTTCTGTTTCCCCTCTTAGTGATTACAATTCCAACAGTCGGAGTTATGGTGGGAAATCATACGGAGTATCACGCCGTGGAGTCCGTGGTAATTTTGTTCCTCCAATTAGATCCAATGGTAGCAATACTGGAAATTTGACTACACGAGTTGGAGGCAAGTGTGATGATACCATGGAGGACTCTACGAAGAAATGGTACTGTTATTATATTTTCTTTCCTAGTAAAACATGGGTTGTTTCCCGCTTTTTTTGTTGAATGTCTCTGAAGTTAATATTATTGACAAGCTATTTGTTTATCATCCTCGTAATTTGTGACACATGAATCTGTTGCCAAATGAAGCATAGGATGTCTGGTTCCCTGGCCCCATACTCGTGGTGCTCATGACTCATGAGGGTCTCCAAAAAACCTACTCGTAGTTGTCTGATACTCTGATATCTGCTTGAAGCTTAAGTCAGTCTGTGGCAGACGGCAGTTGCCAATAAAGGCTTTTTTTCTTAATTTTTTTTCGCATTCATTGTTCATTTCTAATGTCATTTTGTGGATTTTCTCACTAAGGTGGCTGTCTCCCTTGTGTTGTAGAGTAGTAGTCCTCCGTTTCCGATTCTTTATGTGATTTTTGTCAAGGATCATTGGAAACAGTTCCTTTCTTAGCACAGGGTTAAGGGCGTGTACCTCAACCCCCCGTACTCCGCCATGTGCAGAAGCCCTTAGGGCACTAGAGTAGTGCTGTTGTAGAGTGCAGATAATACTATTAATTTTATCTTTGCTACCGTGCCTTCATATGCTTCCCAGACAAATTGTGTTAGGTAGTGTCAACTTCGTTACTGTTTCAGTTGGGTTGTAATGAAGGCAAGAGCTGTGATGATGAGTTATTTGTTTTTCTGCTAGTTTGGAGATGTTATGTGGTCCTGATGGGGAGCTACCAGAGAAGCTGAGAAATTTGGAGCCTCGTCTTATTGAGCATGTTAGCAATGAGATCATGGACCGAGATCCTAATGTCCGTTGGGATGACATTGGTAATTTATATAAACTAGCTTTTTGTCAAGTTAGTTCTTGGATCTTCTTGTCAAGTTAGTTCTCATTGAGTCATCAATTCACAGCTGGTTTGGAACATGCTAAGAAATGTGTGACGGAGATGGTGGTGTGGCCTCTACTACGCCCTGATATTTTTAAAGGATGCCGTGCTCCAGGGAAAGGTCTTCTCCTATTTGGTCCACCTGTGAGTACTTTGCTCAACTAAATTCAAGAATAACATAGTTAATGCTATATTATTTGTCTCTCATCTTTTTTGTTTCAGGGAACTGGTAAAACAATGATTGGAAAGGCTATAGCCGGAGAAGCTAAAGCGACTTTTTTCTACATATCTGCAAGTTCATTGACTAGCAAGTGGGTAGGTTGAAGGCCTCTGATAACTATGTTTATGATATGTTGCTGAAAGTCTGGGCTCAAGGTGTTTTTCCCTACAAATTTGGGAATTCCATATTGATTATTTATCGAGGATCCTGATTTTTATCGTGCTATAATGTCTTGCATGTTCATTTTCTCTATTAATATGGATAACCATTCGAGTAATCGGATTCAACTGTCACAAGACTCACAACTATAGAAAACTCTAGCAAGATTCTTATTACAGGGTTTGTGAATATGATTTCCACCATGGGTCAGGTTATAGCTTGAAATCATGTGAACCTACTTGTTATGATGATGCCTTGTCATCTTCATGAAGCTTAAGTTATCATCTTTTCTTGCTTATATTCCTTTGTTGAACTTGACGTAACAAAGTTTTTTTTTTTTTTTTTTTTTGAATGACTAGTGTGTGTGTGTGTTCTCCTGATATGATTTTAGGAAGCGAGAACTCAACTGCTGTATATTTATTTCCATTAATTTGAGTTGGTTATTTCAGATTGGAGAGGGTGAAAAGCTAGTGAGAGCTCTTTTCGGCGTTGCAAGTTGCCGTCAACCAGCTGTCATTTTCGTTGATGAAATAGACTCCCTTCTGTCCCAGGTAATACACTAATACTGATTTCTAAACTATGACTCATGAGCAAGGGGTGTTTCCTTGAGCTTCCTATTCAGTATTCAGTTGGCATTCTACAGATGGTAAAAGAGTTATCGTCTTGAATAGAGAATGTTGCTTGGAACATAGCTTAAGCAACCGTAGTTTAAAATACTGCGTTAAATGTCACTTGTTGTTGTGAAGAAGTTCAATAAAGAGTGTTATGCCTGTTTCAGCGCAAATCAGAAGGTGAGCACGAAGCAAGCAGGAGGCTCAAAACCCAGTTCCTCATCGAGATGGAAGGCTTTGATTGTGGGAGCGAGCAGATTCTGCTTATAGGTAGAAATCATAGATTCTATTACATAGTTAATATGCTGCGACTGCGAGTAATCAATAATAGTAGCTCCAATTTTGCTCTCTTGGGATTTGTTGTTTGTAGGCAGTGTTGCCCCCTTGAAGAAAACACGTATTAGTTCTTATAGCTCGCAAAATTTGCGAGACATTTTCTAGCTTGCTCTCATAGTCACATTCATCAAATACTTTGGTGCTTGTTTTAAACCTATGATCAAAAGTAATCTATGTTTTGTTAGGCACATGTAGCATCTCTCATTCTCTCATATAATGAAACCTTGTACACCATGCAGGAGCGACAAATAGGCCACAGGAACTTGATGAAGCAGCACGGAGACGGCTCACAAAAAGATTGTATATACCCCTACCGTCAGCAGGTAGAAATCTTGAAGGGTCTGATTTAGAGCTGATGACTACAATCGATAAACTAATAATTAACTCTTTGGATACACAGATGCAAGGGATTGGATTGTCCGGAACCTCTTAAATAAAGATGGGCTGTTTAGACTCTCTACAGAGGATATGGCAATAATTTGCGACATAACTCAAGGTATAGAGCCTGTATCCTAGTGAACATGACCTTTATGAATACCCATAATAAGAACATACAGAATAATGAAATAACACAAATTTATAAATGAGACGGTGTCCCACAATATTTTTGTGAGACAGCTTCACATATGATGCATTTATTATCTAAGTATGAGTTGACTACCTTTTTAAAATGCAAGTGTTAAACACTTTTTATATTTAAGATCGTCTTAGTAGAATAAACCATTATTTAACTATTAACATATATCAATGAACTCCTGAAAACTAATTGGCTCTCATTTTCCATTGCAGGTTACTCTGGGTCAGATATGAAGAATCTAGTAAAGGATGCCTCCATGGGACCACTTAGAGATGCCTTGAGGCAGGGCATAGAAATTACAAGGCTGAACAAGGAAGATATGAGGCCTGTAACTGTTCAGGTATGCTAGTCTTATTGTACCGCAACTTCTAGGTTTCGATTGCATTGCCTCTCATGAGTCATGGCTTCTTCTGGTCCAACTAAATCTTGGGTCTTTGGATTCTTGTAGGATTTCAGAGATGCATTGCAGGAAGTGCGACCTTCAGTTTCACCCAATGAACTTGGAGTATATGAGAATTGGAACAAACAATTTGGGAGCTTGTCACTCTAGTAATATATGTTGAATCCAGGTAAAGTCATGGAGTTTTGTATCAAAATTGTATATCCGTGGATGTTCTAGCTGTGAAGCTTTCTATCACACCCTTGTGGCTGTTTACTACTAGCTGATGAACCTTTTTGAAAATTGTAAATAAGAACAGCTTACAAAGAGAGAGCCTCCTTGGCTAATTGTGAGATACCATTAATGTTACAAGGAATAAACCTTAATGAAAACAATGAATTCTCGAACTCTTTATCATTTTTTTTCTCTTCTAATCTTTTACCACATCCTTCTCCTTGCCTCATTATTCCTAACTTATATGTTAGTGCTTTTGGAAATAACAAAAAAGGTACGGAGTATTTTTTTTCACAATAATTTATTACGAGAATACAAATTTGATTGCAAAAGTGGTGTGCCTTTTGTGCATGAGGCACAGGCAGCGCACCTTCTCATTTCGTTATGAGTTTTTTTTATCACTGGACCTCATCGCCTTTTTGCACCTGGGTACATGAGGCGTTTGCCTTTGTGTCTTGCACTTTGTCATCACAGGCTCTCATAGCCTGTGTGGCGTGCGCACATCAGACCTTTACGTTTGATAATGCTTCCAGCCTTCCAGCATCTTGTATTATTGTGCTGTGTAATTCGTGTAGTGAAGATATTATGTTCTAGTCAATGACCATAATTTACCGCAAATGGCTAAGCGCAAGTTTCTCTTTTGTTTCAGTAATGTTCAAAGTTATCGTCTGCATTTTGCATTTTGCAGGTTATTAACAGTCAGTTGCTTCAGATTTCAGATGTTACATGTATAAGGTTCTTCAAAATGCAGTGGGAAAAGTGGTACGAGGCCAATGACTAAAACAGGCTTTTGTTTGTGCTGTATTTTATGGATTGATCTAGTTTAGAATACAATACAGTACTACAATTATTCCTTCAATTTAAAAAGTCAAACAAACAGAAGGTAATGTAACAAGTCCCATAACACGAGTTTTTTTATTATTCGCGTTTGACATTGATGTTTGATGTATATGACGAGAAGGCGATGTAACGTTCTAATCCTTTATTGGTAGTAAATAGTAATTATATGTTCAGCTTAAATAGATGGATTGTTTGATTAGGGAAAAAATAGTACTCCTGGAAGTTCATTTTGGTTTGATCCCACTCTCTGAATGAAGATTTAGAAAAGGGAATAACCGCAGAATGAAGAATGCTGTCATTTAATAAGGCACTTTTGGGATTCCTGGCAAAACAATCTTCTCACCAATGGCGTAAACTCTCTATCAAAGTTGGTTGACGCGAGTGTCAACAAGAAGTTCTTGCTTTCAGATAAGTTGTCAAGGATTCTATTCACGGCATCTGTAAATTAAAAAACAAACTTAAAAGAGTTGCTTGACTTCACTATCCGGTGGAGATTCTCCCCAATGTATTTACCCTAGCACAAATTCTTGTTTCAACGGAATTTTGTCTGAAGTTATTTTTCAATAGTGATCACATTTGGATGTAAAATAGTTATAAAATCCCGTCTTATTGCTTCAGACCTAAATAACCCGTCTGAAGCAAGACCAACTATTACGCTAGATAACTAATTCAAAGCTTCCAAGGTATGAAATAGTACTAGACGATAAAAAATGGGAAAAGAAAGCAAAGATCTTTCACAAAAGACAAAAATGAGCCCACCCCATAATAAAGAGTAAGAGAATGTAACTGAAATAACGACCTCCCGCATAACATGGAGTACCACAGTTCACATGTATCTAATGCGACATTAACAGTTTGTCAGAGTTATGTCATACATGAGCGTGCGCATAAAATGCATACCCCACAAAATCTTAACTGCACTCACCTTTTCCCTACTTGTATAAAGCTCCATGTCACATTAGGAGTCCTAGTTTACAAATGAAGTACATCATCATGTAACAAACCTGTTACTTCCACCATTTTGGCCCGTCATTTAGACACTTCATTTTGACTTGGTATCGTTTATCAATATGACACTATAGACCAATAAACATGAAAATAACCGTGTCCAATACTCCTTACCGAGTCTAAGTTAGATTGGTGGTGCAAATAACTCAATTTCTAAATATGCATTGAAATAGCTAAGAAGATCTAAGATGGATAATTAGTACTCACACTAAACATACATTTAACACTTACACAACAATAGCATGCAACCTGAAATGCGCACTGAAAACGATAACTTGGAACTAACTAATTAGCAGCCTCGCAGATCCATAAGGCCATGTTATGTGCTCCCAGGACCATCATGTCCGTTGGTAGGCTTCCGGGTCAAATAACGAATAACAGCGTCCTCAACCCTGTAGTTATTATTAAAATAAATTCAGTGATGATGGCATACATAGTATAAAAATAACACATTGTGGGTCATTAGCTACATGAATTCTAATGTTTTCTTTCCTAACCGAACCAAAAAAATACTTTTTGAGTATGGATTCTTGTGAAATACAGCAAAATAATTTCTAATGAATCACTAAACTATATCCTGTTCTTGTTATTATCAAGTATTCCCTCTGTCCCGGTCAATTGTTGTCCTTTGGTTTTGGCACAAATACCAAGAAAAGGGAAGGGGACCAATTATAAGATGAAAAATGGACCAAATTGATTGTGAAGGATCAAATTGCTTTTCAAATGCAATATTAAAATAGAAAGGACAACAATTGACCGAGACACCCAAAAATGGAAAAGGACAACAAATGACCGGGACAGAGGGAGTAGCAGTCATTGATGCAATCCTTGATGCAAGTATTATCATGGGTCACCCAATGTGCATAGTTAACAATCGATATGGTCGCTCACATCGAACACCCCTGCCGGGTTTGCGGTAGTCCTCGAGACTCGGGGTAATGTTGCTGCTGTTGTAAGGTACATGTACTCTAAATACATTGCATATGTAAAGTCAAACTACTCTATGAACACATAATCCTTCTTTAAGGCTACAGTAATTGAGACACATGATTTTAACACAATCGACAATAAAGAAAAAGGCTAATATAAGGGAAGAGAAGTGCATTTCAATGTATCCAAGCTCAAGAGAGGGGTACATGACTACATACCATGGCTGGTTGAAGAAATCTGATCGTCGTTCTTTATCTGCACTACGATTAGCTTCCCCAGATACATGCTTCAAATCTCTACCCTGAGAATCAAGCAATGCATTGACAAATTCGACAGGCGACTGACTAAATCCCAGGAAGAATGCTCTCCTTTTTCGGTGCTCATGGATTTTCCTTATAGCACCACATATTGCTTCATCACAGGCCTCAACTTCCTTAGCTTTCTCAGTACTTGCCAACAGCATAGAAAGTTCTCTCTGTATTGGCAAAGGTATGTCCACCAGAACATCATAACAAGCATTTCCGACAGGGGCATTCCCGGAAAGCTTAATTTGATGCTGCACCTCTATGGGCGGGGGCCGAGAGAGATGGTTCGATATCTTCTGTGAGACCATAGTAAATTTCATCTTATCCTCACCAAACACCTTCTGAAGCTGAGCATCACAATTGAAGAAAGTTGGGTCATTCGGGTTCTGCAACTTCCTGGCCTTGACATAGTGCCATATAGCAGCTATAATTCTTGGTCGGGTTTCAGCTTCTATACCAAGAAGATCAGTCAAAGCTGGTGAAAGTTTGAATTTCTCGGGCATATAGTTCATATCAAATTGAATATTGACCCCAAGTTCTTTATCCCCTTTCCTTTTCACCTCAAAACCTTCAACAGGTGCAGCTGATCGAGAATTCTCCCACACTATCATATGATTCTCAGGATACAATCTCTGATCTAAAGCTATCGTAACTCTCTTGAAAAAAGTAGAGAACTTGGGATACAATGGATTGGCTCTCATCAAAGCAGCCTGCTCAGGGTCTAACCCATCCTCCAAAATCCTTCCTATAATCTTCAAAGTCCAAGTAGGAGGATCGGCATTTCCCTTGGGAATACTTTGGGTTTGACTCGCAAAAGTATTAAACACATAAATACGTAGTGTCTTTTGAACACAAGGAGGGTTCCTTAAAGCCTCCTGAATATCTACTTTCTTCCTAGTCAATGCAGCATCAACCCGTGACTCAAACTCAAGTAACTGAGTATACAAATCCGACTCAGGCAATATCCTCGCGACTCTCTCACTCAAATTCTTCTCCTGAGGCTTTTGCTTCTTCCTCTTCGCACCCGGGGTGAGCTCCATCACATTTTTCATAGGAGACATCATATTACCTCCCAATGGACCGGGAGGTCGAACAGGAGGCTTCTGTGGGGTCCTCTTGACACCAGAATTACCAACCCCCAAAATCGAGGGCGAAGAAGAACCTCCCAACCCACCACTAATACCCAATGACCCCTGTGCCTGCAGGAGCTGAGCATGTGCAGCAGCAGCAGCCGCCTGCGCTTTCGACTGCGCTTGGGCAAATGCCTGAGCTTGTGCCATCTGGTACTGACCCTGAAGTGCAAACCCTAACTGGGGATTTTGTCCTTGAGATGATGTGCTAAAATTTGGGGGTAAATTAGGGTTCATCATGCCACTATTGCCAAATTGGGATGAAATTTGATTGTTGTTATTTGCTGACATTTTTCTCAAATGGCCACTTACAATTACACCCTAAAGATCAGAACTTTATGTTCTTCAGAGACTAAAATGCACATAAAATTGAAGATACAATTAAAATTACTTGAAAATTAGAGTAACACACTAATAATTCAGAAATTACCTTGAAATAAATCAAGTACAAGTGAAGATCTCCTGGGAGTATAAAGGATCGAGGGATTTGAGTTTTGGTGCAAATCTAGGGTTTAAAAAGGAAAGATATTACGAAAATTAGATGTTGAGAGTAAATTAATAAGAGCAAAGTATGAAAATTTGGGGTTTTTGAGTAAAACTTGTTGGGATTTTCTTGGGCAAGTTTTGATAATGAGACAATTGGAGAAATGTGGATAGTAACTACTCCATTTTATAAGAACAGTTAAGCTCATGTGGTAAAAGAAATTCGACATCAATTGTGCTAATTAGTATTCACTCCATTTTTAATTAATTTTTTTTTTCCGGGGAACTCGCTGTAACACCCCCTCATATCAAGGTACCTTACCAAGGACTACCCTAGCATGAAAGGCTGTTACCATCTCGGTTTCCCGAGGTTAGTATATCAAAGTTACAATTTCCAAACATCATTTATTTAAGTATAAAGAATTAGCGAATACATTATCTTAAACCAATACAAACTAAAAGTGTAAGAACTTCAATACAACTGAAATCATAGACGGCTAAACTCGTAACGGCGGAAGCTAGACTCGAAGTGATGTCTCCCCATGTCTGTCCCATAACTAAACATCTGCATTACCTGTCATATCTGCTCACCATCCCCGAATGGA
>LHUT01000582.1:0-24605 GCA_001412135.1 Silene latifolia subsp. alba
TTGGTGGACTAATAGAAGGATTATCAACATTTGCGGCCATCCAGTAGTTCTGTGCTATTTGACCCACAACAAAAATCAGTTGAAAGATGACGGCAGATAGAAAGTACAGATAGCTCTTGTCAGTTTTCAGGTACATCAGGTATGACTTAAAACCAGTGTTGCCCATGTCTCTTTCTTCTTGTTTGATCAGCTGGTCTCCATTACATGGTTCAGACTGTTTCTCGACATAAGTCATATTCTTTTCATCAGGATAAGTTTCTCGTCCAAATGTGCCAAGCTCAGCTAGCCTTTCAGTACCTGCAGTCTTTTTGTGTGCGTTCACAAGGTCTGAAAATTCTGAAGTTGAATCTAGTAACTCTGTATAATTTCCTGCTTGCAGGATTTCTCCACCTGATATTACCTACATGCAAAAAAATTGCTCTGTATTATTTTTTCACGGGATTTGACTGGATTTGAAAATTGTCTCCGGGTTATATCAAAGACTCACCAGACAACATTGAAATGCAGGAAGAAAGTCAACTTGGTGAGTGACGAGTAATACAGTTTTTTCAGATAGCGCTTCCATGACATATTCCTGCAACCATTGTTAAATTATATTAACAGGAATGTACTTTCACTTGTCAATGAAGAACAGAAGTGTCGAGTAGTTACTTTGAATAGATTAGTTGCAGTGTGCGCATCTACTGCGCTGAACGGATCATCCAGAAGATATATGTCAGCATCTCTGTACAGTGCTCGAGCTAGTTGAATTCGCTGCTTCTGGCCTCCACTGAGATTAACCCCTCTCTCCCCTATTTCAGTCAAGTCGCCATAAGGAAGAAGCTCGAGGTCCTTCACCAATGAACATCTCTGAACCGTTTCTTGGTACCTAAGCTCATCCATCGCACAACCAAAAAGTATATTGTCACGTATAGTCCCCGACTGGATCCAAGCTGTCTGAGAAACATAAGCTATTGTCCCATTAACCTCAACCTGTGAAACAAAACATAAAGAAAGATGAACGAATGATTTTTTTTTTGAAATTCTGCAGTAAATAAGACTCTGGTTGATTCTGTAACTTACAATTCCTTCTTTATACGGCACTTCTCCAAGGATTGCAGCTAATAATGTTGACTTGCCTGAGCTAACTTCTCCACATATTGCTATCTTTGCACCTGGTTGAACCTCTAGAGAGATATTTCTCAGTGTTGGCTTTGATTGATTCATTTCCCAGGATAGATTGACCGAGTTCATTCGAATGGCATGTATTACGCTAGTAATGCAGCTTTTGTTTCTGTGATCAACCTCTGACTCCTCAATAAACCTTGCAATTCTGGTAAAAGCAATTGTTGCTTGGATAACTGCATTAATAAGATCTGAAATGGCTACTATAGGCTCTTGCAACAGGCGCAATGTCACAAGAAAAGTGAAAACATTACTGGCATTAAGCGGAACTCCAAGTAAATAACAAGTCGCAAATGTAGCACTAGAAATCGGTATAGGAGACGCCCAAAACAAAAAAATGTAGCACACTAATCCCAAATACACTCTTTGTAACCACTTATACTCCTTGCTCCTTAATCCTTCTATCGTTTTTTTGAAGTGAGTCTCCCAGGCATAAAACTTGAGTACCTTCATGTTCACCAGAGCCTCAGTAAAAGCTTTAAGGCGCTCATTTTGTGCATTCATCAACTTAGTCTGGAACCTGTGCTGTAATTTTGCCAGAGGAATGTTACAGAGCACGGTTAAAATAAGGACTACTAATGATGCAATAGTTGCAAGTCCCACAAAATGGATCAGAATTGTCAATGCAATGCAAATCTGGAGGATGGTAGTCCAAAGTTGGTGAAACCAGAAAGGGAATTCACCAATTCTGTGAGCATCAACAGTGACGTAACTCATTATCTCGCCTCCTGAATGGGTTTTCCTTGCATCACTCGATAATCTTAGCTGCTTTTTATAAATTAATGCTGTAAGTAAAGACCTCACTTTAACACCTATTACTCTGCTACGGAAGTACCACTGTCTTCGTGACAGAGATTCCAAGATCTTCAGAAAGAAGAGAGAAATAGCCAAAACATAACCTTCGTATCTGAAAGCTTCTTTGCCCGCTGAAACCTCAATGAAGGAATTAAGTAGTAGAGGTCCAGCGGATAGAGCGAGGATACTAATTAGGGCAAAGAACCCTGAAATTAAAGTCTCTCTTCGATTGCATGCAATGATTGTCCATAGAAGTGAAGATTTTAATGATCTTTCTCCATCTTTCTGTTTGATAAATTGGTCCATAAACTGCACGTAACAGGATTCTGCTCCATCAGATTCATGAAATTTGGGCATGTCTTCGTCTGAAAGTGTCTTCTTCTTACCCAATATCATCAAAGGGTTCAACCACCAGAAGGATATCTTACTCAACCAACCAGCTTTGGAAAATGGAGTAATTTGGACATCAGAATCGAGTTTTATGATGCTGTCATCCTCACCATTAAGAGCAGTGTAAAGGGTACTACTTCCACTCTCAGTCTCGCGACTTTCTTCTGTTTTGTACCTCATGTAAGTACTCATCAAGAACAAAGTTGCTCCTAGAAAAGAAAGAATATCTAAAGTAACCTTAAGTGTCACTGTTCGACTGTTAACTATGGAAGCCAGAGCGAAAAAGGATAGAATTCCAGTAGACAGGAAAGTAAAGATAGACAGAACTAAGGAAATTTTTGAGATTTTTCTAAGGCTTGATGTTAAAACCAGCAACAACCATACGAGTCCTTGAAACAGAAGTAGTACCCACCAATGAATTGGCGAAACAGAATGGTCGGTCCTCAACTTCTCCTCGAAAACCCAAATTCCTAAACCTATGTAAACCAATCCCAGTATACCATTACACACAGCTGAACATATTTGCAAAGCAGACATGCATGTATTAACTTTCTTTCCACAAATCATGCAACATGAAACCAATGCTAGAAGCATTACATCAAATGCTACTGTAACAATATGGTTGACACATGAATCAGGATGACTGACCGATAAAAACCCGGTAGTACAGGCCTCGTTCAAGCATTCCGAGTTCCCACAGAACAAACTCCACAGATCATCCATTAACAATTCACTCGTATTCAGCTCAGCGCCTTCCTGCAAATCCTGCATGAAATATACGTAAATTCACTGGTTAAAAAAACATCATTTATCCTACAACTATCATATAATTTGTTAGAACATTTCGAGGAAAACCTTACTGGTGTATTTGTGGAGCGAAATGCTATCAAAGTATCAAAGAGGTGCTGAATGAAGGTGAAAACTGTAAGAGAAGCTTGTGCATTTTATACTACTACTGGTCATAGAACATAATTATTGATCACAAATCACATTAATAGTAATTTATTCGTCGCGTCACATTGAAGTCTTAAGAAATCTGAAACAGCATTTTCAGTGTGTGAATATGTTAAAAAAGCTACCTGCTAAACTTTTTTACAGCTTAGCATACTATCCTGATACCGTATAGAGCTGGCAATCGCTAGGTGAACCGACCCAACCCGATAACCGATAACATCCTTATTTTTTCCAACCCGAACTCGACACGACCCGTTACCCGATATTGAGTCAACCCTTTGACCCGGTAATGAATTAGCTTAATAAAGGTGTAAATAAAACAAAATTGTCATTCATCTTAATAATTTTCACTTAAAACTTCAATTAATACACTCACCCGTTCAAACGTAAAATTACCCATCTAAAACTTAATACATATGAGAAAATATATGCCGATAACCTAAGCCGATATTTTGATGATTATTCTTTGTAAGTGCCGTATGACGTTCTATTAATGAATTGTTCTGTTTCTCTCAAAAAAAGATAACCTAAGCCGATACTGACCCGCTAACAACCCGACCCGACTTGTCACCGCTGATGAGCCGACCCGAAGATGACCCAACATGACCCGTAATTGACCCGAACCATCACTGACCCGAGACAACCCGAACCTGACATGACCCAATCCGCTTTGACCCGACCCGTAACCGACCGAAGTGACCCGATTGTCACCTCTAAATTACCGTATAACATTGAAACGGGACTTATATCATCTCACTTGAACATATAAGACAAATCTTTTACTTTTTCTTATTTACTCTCTTATTCAAATTACTTAGACCTGTCCTGAGCCTAAGAGTCTAAGACGGAGGATATGATGATCCGAGAAAGTCAACCCTTGTTTCCTCCCAAAACACGTGTTTCTGGAAGAAATTAGACAGCTATTACATTCAATTCATATTATCAGTCGGTAAGATTAAATGCACTGAAGTTGAAACTTGGAAATTGTGACATCAATGTTAATTCTACATTACAAAATCTATGACATTCATGTTACTTTATTAAAAAAACTGAGCAAATCTCTGAGAATTAAGCAAGTGCAGTTCAATGCGCATAATTCGAGTCACTCACGTCTCTCTTCAATATCTGTCAAAACACACGAGTAAACATCATGAAATGTTTACTTAAACTCCGTTTTAGTTTAAGACGCATCTCGAGAAACAAAAACGTCATATATTGAAAATTGAAATGTTTACTTAAACTCCGTATTAGTTTAACTCCGTACTAAAAATGGATTCTTTATTTTTGGTGTTGAAAGAGCCACAAGGTAAATACGGAGTATGAAAACAAAGTCTTATGATTATCACCTGTAAGAGTAAAATTAGCAGTAAAACCAAAATTGTACGGTGTAAATAAATTTTGATAAAATGCATCATTCTCAATATATCATCATCTCCCATGTATTTTTAAACAAACTATTTAAGAATATACATCTTTCATGGAGTAATATCGACAGTGAAATTTCCCATCACGGTTCTTAAGCTAGTCTATTATCTGAGGGAGGTCGCGATTGTCGTCTTGAAACTTGTAGATCAATTCGATTTTCTTCAATGCAGCTCTGCAGAATTGATGTGAGACCAATATTCATTAACAAGTTTGCCAAATAAAGAACCTTCCTTGTTCATTAGTTTCATTGGCTCATCAAACTCCACCACTTTCCCTGCACCAAAATTGCCATGCATTATTCAAAACATTATTTTAAACTAAGACAACTGATAGACTTTTACTGTAACTCACCATCACTCATGGCAAGAACCTTTGTGCTATCCATGACAGTCGGTATCCTGTGGGCAACAGTGATCACAGTGCAGTCACAAAATTCTGTCCGAATCGTTTTCTGAAGGATCATGTCGGTTGTATTATCAATAGATGCAGTGGCTTCATCAAGGACTAGTACTCTGCTTCTTCTGAGCAAAGCGCGGCCTAGACAGAATAATTGTCTTTGTCCCATGCTCCAATTTGATCCATCCTCCAAAACTGACATGAATTTTTCATATTAGAACATAGAACATACTACCTCCATTCCAAGTCTATTGTTCACATTAACTTTGTTATTTCTAAACTTTTTATACAATAGAGCCTTAGTCCCAAAATGATTTGAACTTTTGTAGTCGACTGACATAGAATCATCATCTGACACCGTCTAGGGCATCCAATAGGAAAAATGGTGACAATATAAATGGGGTAGATAGAGTTCAAGTCAAAATTGGAGGATTTACCTGTAGAATCCAACCCTCGAGATTTCTCTTGAACCGATTCTTTCAGCTGACATTTTCCAAGAACCTTCCAAGCACAAAATATTAACATCAGTTCTTCCCTTCATTGCTTCTTTATATTCTAATGATTGTTAATCCACTTGATGAACTGAAACTTACCTCCCATATTTCTTCATCTGTATGCTGGCATAAGGGATCCAAGTTAAACCTAACAGTGCCATTGAAAAGGGTTGGATCCTGAGGAATGATTCCAAAACGTGACCGTAGGTCATGAAGACCTATCCGGCATATATCAATCCCATCGACAATTATCTTTCCCTGAGTAGGTTCAACTAAACGAAACAAGGCCCCAATTAAGGTAGTCTTTCCGCTACCCGTTCTACCTACAACGCCTATTCTGTCTCCGCCTTCAAATGTGCAACTGATTCCTCGAAGAACCAGGGGTGCATCTTCCCTATATCTTATCTGCACCATATATCAGAAGTTTAGCATCCAACCTTCTACATCAGTCAAAATAGTGATTTAAGCTATTCAACTGCTCGAACTCATACCTGTAGATCACATATCTCGACTTTGCCGACAGTTGGCCAGTTCTTTGGAGGCCTGCTATCTTCAATGACTTCAGGAGCTTCACTAGGCAAATGCATGTACTGATTTAGCCTCTCAACGGAAACTATATTATTAGCCAAAATACACTGGTATTGGATTGCAAAAACCATGGTATTGTTTAATGATAGTCCATATGTTAAGGCCATCCCAACAAATCCTGCATAATTGCATGTATTAGAATTATTACTGCTGGAAAATTTGCAGACCAAGGAAGCAATGACGGGAGGATTTACCGGAGCTAATAGTAGAGGGAGGCAGCAAAACCATGCACAGAGCTACTGAGGACAGTACAATTGCATTGAGGGTCTCCACTCTCTGAATTAGCCATTCACTAGCTGCAAAATTGTGCAAGAAAGGGCTTGCATTTTTGTCTATGAGATTTAAATTCTTGGCAAAGAAACGATCTTCCTCCTCAAAAGCTCTTATCGTCATGGCCCCAGATATAGATTCTGCCAAATGGTTCGCGATTTGAGATTTTGTTGTTCCCTGGATTCTCATTAGCTCCTTTGCAGTTGCTAGGTAGTATTTCTGTTCACAAGGTTTAATTATCAGACATCAAAAAGGAAACTTCTAATGAAAAAAGGGTCTGTATAATTGTCAGTTACCTGTAGCCATATTATCATGTAAATAACTGGTATATAGACAAACAAAATTTGTGGAGTAATGGAAGCCAATAGTCCTAGATTTGCATATGCGACCATAGTAGGCGAGAGGATACACAGAATGTTGTAACAGATATCAAGATCAACAATGTTCAAATCCGAAGTGACCTGTAAATTTCAGGAAATTATCATTATGATAGTTCAGAATTCTTACCAACTTGTATTGTAAATGAGAGCCGTGGATTTGAAATAACGTATACTCACCCGACTTAGTATCCTTCCAAGAGGTGTGGAGTCATAGAAAGACATCGGAGCTCGAAAAAGAGAGTTCAGTAGCTCAGAAAATAAAGATTTTGATGATTTTATCCCTAATAGGTACACTGAAAGAGATCTGAAGGGTACAAATAATGTAGAGCAGATTCCTATGCTGAGGTAAACCACAATCAATTTTGGTCGACTGACATAAGGATTATCGACGTTTGAGGCCATCCAGTAGTTCTGTACTATCTGACCCATTACGAAAATCGCTTGAAGAATGACAGCACATAGTAGGTACAGGTAGCTCTTGTCCGTTTTCAGGTACATCAGGTACGACTTAAAACCAGTGTCGCCAACATTTCTTTCTTCTTGTTTGATCAACTGGTCGCCATTAGATGCTTCAGATTGTTTTAGGGCACAAGTCTCAGTCTTCTCATCAGGATAGGTTTCTCTTTCAAATGTGCCAACCTCAGCTAGCCTTTCAGTACCTGCAGTCTTTTTGTGTGCGTTTACAAGGTCTGAAAATTCCGTTCTTGAAGCTAGTAACTCCGTATAATGTCCTGCTTGCAGGATTTCCCCATTTGACATTAGCTACACACAAAGAGAAATGATCTTTTATCTTATTTTCATGAAAATTGTCCGAATCTGAAAGTTTCTTTACTTAGAAAATTTTCAAGAAAAAACTTATGAATCTGAAAGTTTCTTTACCAGACAACGTTCAAATGCAGGAAGAAAGTCAACTTGGTGCGTGACCAGTAATACAGTCTTTTCAGATAGAGCTTCCATGACATATTCCTGCCACCATGTTAAATTATACATTCAGGATTGTACTTTCACCTGGCAAATAAGGAGTGAAGGTTAAATAGGTTACTTTGAAGAGATTAGTTGCAGTGTGCGCATCTACAGCGCTGAACGGATCATCCAGAAGATATATATCAGCATCTCTGTACAGTGCTCGAGCTAGTTGAATTCGCTGCTTCTGGCCTCCACTCAGATTAACCCCTCTCTCCCCTATTTCAGTCAAGTCGCCATAAGGAAGAAGCTCGAGGTCCTTCACCAATGAACATCTCTGAAGCGTATCTTGGTACCTAAGCTCATCCATAGCACAACCAAAAAGTATATTATCACGTATTGTCCCTGACTGGATCCAAGCTGTCTGAGAAACATAAGCTATTCTCCCATTAACCTCAACCTGTAAAAGAAAATAGAAAGAGAGATGAACAAGACTTTTGCAGAAAATCTACAGTATATATAGTGCAAAAGAGTTCAAGAACTTAGGTTGATATTGTAACTTACAGTTCCCTCTTTGTATGGCACTTCTCCAAGGATTGCGGCTAATAGAGTTGACTTGCCTGAGCTAACTTCTCCACATATTGCTATCTTTGCACCTGGTTGAACTTCCAGAGATATGTTTCTCAGTGTTGGGTTTGATTGATTCATTTCCCAGGAAAGATTCACAGAGTTCAATCGAACGGCATGGTCAACGCTACTAATATTGTTTTTCTTTCCGTCCTCTACTTCTGACGCCTCAAGAAACCTGGCAATTCTAGTGAAAGCAACTGTTGCTTGAATTAGTACATTAAGGACATCTGAAATAGCGACTATAGGTTCTTGCAACAGGCGCAATGTTGCAAGAAAAGTGAATACATTACTGGCATTTAGAGGAACTCCAAGGAAATAACAAGCTGCAAATGTAGCACCAGCAATCGGTACAGGAGCTGTCCAAAACAGAAAACTATAGAACACTGATCCCAAATGCACTCTTAGTAACCACTTATACTCCTTTTTCCTCAAACCCTCTATCACGTTTTTGAAGTGAGTCTCCCAGGCATAAAACTTGAGTACCTTCATGTTCACAAGAGCTTCTGAACAAGCTTTCAGGCGCTCATCTTGTGCAACCATCAGCTTAGTCTGGAATTTGTGTTGTAATTTTGCCAGGGGAATGTTACAAAGAGCTGTTAAAATAAGGACTACTAGCGATGCAATTGTTGCAAGTCCCACCAGATTTATCAGAATTGCTGTTGCAATGCAAATTTGGAGGGCTGTAGTCCAAATCTGATGAAACCAGAAAGGGAATTCACCGATTCTGTGAGCATCGACAGTGACATAACTCATTATCTCACCTCCTGAATGGGAGTTCCTTGCATCACTTGATAGTCTTAGTTGCTTCTTGTAAATTAAGGCTGCAAGTAAAGACCTTACCTTAACACCTACTATTCTGCTGCGGAAGTACCACTGTCTTCGTGACAGAGATTCCAAGATCTTCAGAACGAAGAGTGAAACAGACAAAACATAACCTTCATACCTGAAAGATTCTTTACCCACGGAAACCTTAATAAAGGAATTTAGTAGTAGAGGTCCAGCGGATAGAGTGACGATACTAATTAGAGCAAAGATCCCTGAGATCAGAATCTCTCTTTTATTGC
Organism: Silene latifolia subsp. alba; assembly: GCA_001412135.1. NCBI lineage: Eukaryota > Viridiplantae > Streptophyta > Magnoliopsida > Caryophyllales > Caryophyllaceae > Silene > Silene latifolia. The sequence goes on from LHUT01000582.1 coordinate 9,454, forward strand.
AAGCAATGATTGTCCAGAGAAATGAAGATTCTAATGATGTTTCTTGATCTTTCCGTTTGATAAATTGGTCGATAAAATTCAGGTAACAAGATTCTGCTCCATCAGATTCATGTAATTTTGGCATGTCCGCATCTGAAAGGTTCTTTTTTTTACCCAACATCATCAAATGGTTCAACCACCAGAAGGATATTTTACTGAACAAACCAGCTTTGGAATATTGAGTAAATTCAGAATCATCTTTGATGATGTTGTCATCCTCACCATTTAGAGCTGTGTAAAGGGTACTTCCGTTATCAATCTCGTAACTTGTTTGATCTTTGTACCCCTTGTAAGTACTCGACAAGAGCAAACCTGCTCCTAGGAAAGACAGAATATCTAGAGTAACCTTAAGTGTCGCTGTTCGATTGTTTACTATGGAAGCAACCGCGAAAAAGGATAGAATTCCAGTAGACAGGAAAGGGAAGACACATAAAATTCTGAAGGAGCTTATTGAGAAATGAAATTTTCCAAGGCTAGATGGTAAAACCACCAATAACCATGTGAGGCCTTGAAAGAGTAGTACAACCCACCAATGAATTGGTGAAAAAGAATGGTCATTCCTTAACTTCTCTTCCAAAATCCAAATTCCGAAGCCTAAGTAAACCAATCCCAAAGTACCATTATACACAGCTGAACATATTTGTAAAGCGGACACGTGTGCGTTAACTTTCTTAGAGAAAGTTTTGCAAATCATGCAGCATAAAACCAATGCCAGAAGCAATGCATCAAATAACACTGTCACAATATGGTTTACACATAAATCGGGATGACTGACCGTTAAGAACTCGGGAGGACAGGCCTCATTTGAGCAGTCAGGATTCCCACAGAACAGACTCCACAGATCATCCATCACCAGTTCACCAGTATTCAGCTTTGCACCCTCCTGCAAGTCCTGCACAAACATATACAAGTACATTAATTCTATATACAGAAATAGCATTGCTCCTGCCATAGTTATCATCTGAGCATGTAAGAAGATCAAGAGGAAAAAAACCTTTCTGGTGAAACTTGTGTGATCTGTGGAGCCAAATGCTATCAAAGGGATGCTGAATGAAATGCGAAAAAATCAAAGAGGAGTTTGTTCAATTTATACTACTGGTCATAGAAAATAATAATTGTTCATTCTGTACTACTGGTCATGGAATATACTACCTGTGAGAGACGGTCTCTAACTAACTTATTCATGGACCATTTTTTTGTACACCTTTATGCGTTTTTCGTAACCCTTTTATTATTTATCGTGCCTCAAAGTGTTTCTTTTACTTGGTACATGTTTTCATAATGAACGTACTCATTTTGTGTATATTGTGACCTAGTATACCATTTTTTATTATATGCACCTATCATATACCGTACTTTTAGTCCTTTTTTTACTTTAGATTATAAAATAATCTCATAATAATTATTGTGAAACCGTCTCAAGAGACCTATTCTTTAATTATTGCAGCATTTTCAGAGTGTGAATCTAATAAAAAAAAAAGCTTTCTCCAATTCCTGATATAAAAGACCCAATCTTTCCCACTACCTGAAATGGTCAAACCTCACAACCTAGGCAGTGTTTCTTAAAATATACCTGGACTTCTTCTGTTCCGAAATAATCTTCTTACTTCGCAAAATTCTCGGGACATATTCTGAAAAGTAGAAGATTATCATGACAGAGCGAGTAATAAATATTCATTAAAATATGCTGGGAATCAGAATTAAGAGCATCAAGGAATTTAAACAGAATGTCACATGATAGTGATAGCTGTTGTGACAGTAACTGCTCATAGTGAACAGATCGTGAGAAAGTCTACACATGTGATGATGTTTTCTCCCATGTTCATAATTGAGAATGTTAAGCTCAAAAACACATGTTATATTAGTAAGATCAAATGAGTGCCCTGTACAGAAGGATCTGTATCCTAATTATCTTCCGAGGTGAAGGCGGAGGATGCTTATCGTATTGTTAATTACTGCACTGTCGTGAACGTCTTTGTTCACTGACACTGAGGAGGTGACTAATAGTCTTCAACAGGTTAACAGCAGACCTGTGTTCATCAAATTCATGGTTATTATACTTCAGCAATTTCCTGCAAGAATGATCTGATTCAATCTTTTGCATTTAGCTCATTCAATCAATCCAGGGGAACCTAGAGGGCAGCCTGGGAATGCGCAAGTTACCCAAAAGTTCCCGGAAAAAATACTCAAGAATAACAACAACAAAAAATAGATTAATATCAAGTGTACTATGCTAAATTTTGTAGTACTAGATTCACCCCTGCTTTAAAACCCATCTGATAATTAGTAGATTCTTCAGTTTGTATATGAACACATACACAAATCTTACATACAACAATTTGATCTTCTGGCTCTTTCTCTGAGGATTTTACCACTGTTTGTAAAAGAAAAAAATGAGCTAACACAAAGTTGTATAATTCTTATATGCACATTACACTTAGTAAAATTTACTGTGAAACCGACATGTATTGCAGGAACAAATTTTGTCAAAATGCTTAGAGGTGAGTTCTCTCGATATTTTCCGAAGTTGAAATTTCGACTGTTTTGAGGCAAAATGCACGAACATCATCATCTCATTTATCTCATATCATCATTTACCATTTGTTTACACAAACCGTTTCAAGATAAACAAAAAGGTGAGAATAGAACCACCAAAATTGACCTAAAACCATCCCTGTTAACACAATTAACATTATCATTAACACAAATCCTACAAGAAAGCATAAACTATTAATTGAGACGGTTACAAAAAAAACACGTACAATTTGAATTGATACCAACGGGTGTAGTAAATTCAGTTGTAGTAAAGGAATTTCACAATGACACGATCATCTAGCGTATCTGATCACAAATCGCAAATGCCATAATCCATATATTTGCATTAGTCATCACAATCCCAAAATTTGCAGCTAACAAGAATTGAACCAAACATCCCAGTCTTAATTCTCAACTCCTCTCCCGGAAAACATCAATGGCGGAATCCAAAACCTTCCAACTGACTATATCGTCATTCACTAATACGTAGAACTCGAATATGCTATCTATTTCTTAAGGAACAACTAACCTGAACATATACTGTCAGGTATTTGCAATTGATCGCAGACATCAAAGCTTTAGTCCCAAAATGAACTAATATGGAAGTGAAATTACCCATTACAGATCTTAAGCAGAGATACTGAAGCTTGTTGCACACTGGAGAGTGGCGATTTTCTTCAATGCAACTCTGCAGAATTGATATGAGACCAATACTCATTTACAAGTTGGCCAAATAGAGAACCTTTCTTCTTCATTAGCTTCATTGGCTCATCATACTCCACCAGTTTTCCTGCAACAAAATTACCATTTCAAGATTTTCGTTCTCAATCGAAATGTCTCAATAATGTGGGAACAGACAGACTTTGATTATTGATTGTGCAACTTCTGTAATGGCTAAGCTATAACTTTATACTCCCTTTGTCACACATACATCTTTCGGTTTGAATTATTGAAGTCAAATTTGTTCAATAACTCACCGTCACTTATGGCCAGGACCTTTGTGCAGTCCATGACAGTTGGAATCCTGTGGGCGACAGTGATCACAGTGCAGTCGTAAAATTCTCTGCGAATGGTTTTCTGGAGAATCAAGTCGGTTGTATTATCGATTGATGCAGTAGCTTCATCAAGTACCAGTATTCTGCTTCTCCTGAGCAAAGCGCGGCCAAGACAGAATAGTTGTCTTTGTCCCATGCTCCAATTCGATCCGTCCTCCATAACTGACATGAATGTATTAGTATTATCTCTCACTCTGTCATGGTTCTAGTAGACTAGAGAGTTATTACATGGCAACACTAGTTGCTTTCTCACACCAGGATATAGAACGACAACAACATTACTCTAGTGCCTCTAATCAGGGCTCCTGCAAATAGCAGGATAGGAGGTAGATGTATGCAGCCTTATTCTCGTGTTAACAACAGGGAAAGAGATTATCAAAAGGAAAACAACTGGAAAGAGAGGTTGTTTGCCAGTTTCTTGATGACCTTTAAGAAAAATTGCATTGAGAATTATATTAAATGAACCATTTCAGAATAAGATGAGCATCCATGTTAGGGAGCGCTTTTGATTTATTCTATCATAATATTGAACCAAAGAGAAGCCAGTGTTGGCTACACTGGGAATGGAAACACAAGAAACTTAGTATGTACAAGCAAAAATTGAAGAACTTTTTACCTGAAGAATCTAACCCTTGAGTTTTTTCTTGAACTGATTCTTTCAGCTGACATTTGCAAAGAACCTTCTCAAGGGTAAAAGAAAAACATTAGTTCTTACCTGAAGTCCTTCATAAGATGAGGGATTGCTAAGGATTATTACAAGAGAAGCGGGAACTTACCTCCCATATTTCTTCATCAGTGTGTTGGCATAACGGATCCAAGTTAAATCTTACAGTGCCATTGAAGAGAGTAGGATCTTGAGGGATGATGCCAAAACGGGACCGTAGGTCATGGAGGCCAATTAAGGATATATCAATTCCATCAACTATTATCTTTCCCTGAGCGGGTTCCACTAACCGAAACAAAGCACCTATTAAAGTAGTTTTCCCGCTACCAGTCCTACCTACAATACCTATTCTGTCTCCACCTTCAAACGTGCAACTGATTCCTCGAAGAACCAGTGGGGTATCTTTCCTGTATCTTACCTGTACCATATATCAAATGTCTTAAGTATCCAACCTCTCTACATCAATCGTAATAGTGGTTAAACTGCTCAAACTTTTACCTGCAAATCACATATCTCTACTTTGCCGATAGTTGGCCAGTTTTGCGGGGGCCTGCTATCTTCAATGACGACTGGAGCTTCACTGGGTAAATGGATGTACTGATTGAGCCTCTCAACAGAAACTATATTATTGATAAATACGCATTGGTATTGGATTGCCTTGATCATGATGCTGTTTAATGAAAGACCATATGATAAGGTCATCCCAACAAATCCTGCAGCATTGGTAAGATTAAGTAACTGAATTATGTTTGGAGGAAGATCTGCAGTTTCCAAAATCAGAGAGGGGAGGCTTACCGGAGGTAATACTTCCGGGTGGCAGCAGTACCATGCACAAGGCAACTGATGCGAGAATGATGGCATTGAGGATCTCAATCCTTTGAATTAACCATTCTTTAGCTGCAAAATTGAGCAAGAAAGGGCTCGAATTCCTGTCTACAAGATCGAAATTTTTGGCAACAAAACGCTCTTGATCCTCAAAAGCTCTTATTGTCATGACCCCAGCTAATGTTTCAGCCAAATGGTTCACAACTAGAGACTTTGTTGTACCCTGGATTCTCACAAGTTCCCTTGCAGTTGCAAGATAGTATTTCTGTGCATAAGTTTGATAGACGGATTAGACATCAAAATGGAAACCTTTTAAAGAAAATCTGAGTCAGTAGAATGCCTCCATTCATTTAGAGGTAGGAACTAGGAAGTAATTCTGACCTGCATCCTTATCATCATGTAAATGACAGGTATATAGACGACCAAAACTTGCGGAGTAATGACAGCCAACAGTGCTAGGTTTGTATATACCAACACAGTAGGCGCAAGGGTACCTACAAGGCTGTTCGCAACATCAAGATCAACAATGTTCAAATCAGAAGTGATCTGCAGAGTTCAGTAAACCAGCATGTTAGTTCGGACTAACTTGTATTTGTAAATGGGAGTTGTTGAACTTGTGATAACTTCCACTCACCCGACTTACTATCCGTCCAAGAGGAGTGGAGTCATAGAAAGACATTGGTGCTCTAAAAAGAGAGTTCAATAGCTGAAAAAATATTGATTTTGATGAATTCATCCCTAATGTAACCAGGGCAATAGATCTGAGGGGTGCAAATAATGCAGAGCAGATTCCGATACTCAGGTAAACAATTATCAGTTTTGGTGAGCTTATGTAAGGGTTGTCAACATTTGAGGCCATCCAGTAGTTCTGTGCTATCTGACCAATGGCAAAAATCAGTTGAGTGATGAAAGCCAGTACAAAGTACGGATAGCCAGTTTTCAGGTACAGCATGTAAGACTTAAAGCCAATGTTTCCCACATTTCTTTCTTCTAGTTTGATCAACTGATTGCCATTAGGTGCTCCATATTTTATCTCAACAAACGTTGTGGTCTTTCCGTCAGGACAGGCTTCTCTTCCAGATGTGCCAACCTCAGCTAGCCTTTCGGTGCCTGCAGTCATTTTATGCGCGCTCACAAGGTCTGAAAATTTTGCAGATGAAGCTAGTAACTCCGTATAATGCCCTGCTCGCAGGATTTGCCCGTCTGACATTAGCTACATATGAGAAGAATGTATAGTTCTTAGTTATTGGTGCAATCTGAATAATTCAGAAAGTTTCTCAGGTTTCATTTTTTTTTTTTTGCAATTAACTTTGTAATTAGATCTATCAAAATTCAAAACTAACCCAACGTAAATAACCATATCGGTTACCCCGATTATACCTGCAACAGAACAACCAAAGGACAAAAACCTACTCGTTCGGCCTGGTTAACCTTCTACCCGAAAATGGCAAGACCCAAACTGACCTCACCTATACCCAAACCAAATTGCATGATATTACCATAAAAGAGTCGACCCAAAAGACCCCTTTGTTATAATGATAAACTCACCAGACACCGCTGAAATGCAGGAAGAAAATCGACTTGGTGTGTGACTAGCAGTACAGTCTTTGCAGATAGAGCTTCCATGACATATTCCTGTCACCATGTTAAAACCGAGACTTATCTTTGGCTTAAACATTATATATTCACATAGCAATTAGGACGTGAAGATTGAAGAATAGCTTGGCAAAAGAGTTACTTTAAAAAGGCTAGTTGCAGTGTGCGCATCTACAGCACTGAAAGGATCATCTAGGAGATATATGTCAGCATCTCTGTATAGTGCACGAGCAAGTTGAATTCGCTGCTTCTGGCCTCCGCTCAGATTAACCCCTCTCTCTCCTATTTCAGTCATGTCACCGTAAGGAAGAGGCTCGAGGTCCTTCACCAACGAACATCTCTGAAGTGTATCTTGGTACCTCCACTCATTCATGGCAGAACCAAAAAGAATATTGTCACGTATTGTGCCTGACTGAATCCAAGCTGTCTGAGAAACATAAGCTACTCCTCCAAAAACTTCAACCTGTAAAAGAGTTAAAGTAATATAAACAATCTTTGAGAAAATCTGCGGAACAATTCAAGAAGATCAAAGAGTCCATAGTTTAATACAACAGTAACATAATCTAAGTGCCTCAAGGGGTCGTGCAAGTGGCGTGATAAGAAGGGTTCAGACATACGCAGCGTGACCCTCGTTAGTAGACAGTTTCAGGATGACCCACAGGCCACAGGCTATAACGAAAATTGTGACTGTTGATATAAAACCTACAGTACTCTCTTTATATGAAATATCTCAAGTTATTTGGTTGACAGTAGATATAAAACTTACAGTTCCCTCTTTATATGGCACTTCTCCCAGGATTGCTGCTAGTAGTGTCGATTTGCCTGAGCTAACTTCTCCGCATATGGCTATCTTTGCCCCTGGTTGGACTTCCAATGAGATGTTTCTCAGTGTAGGCTTTGATTGATTCATTTCCCAGGAAAGATTTGCGGAGTTCATCAGAATGGCATGGTTCATGCTACTGATATTGCCTTTTTTTCTGATATCTTCAACCTGAAGCTCTGACGCCTCAAGAAACCTAACAATTCTACTAAAAGCAACTGTTGCTTGGATCACTACATTAATGAGGTCTGAAATGGCGGTAACTGGACTTTGCAAAAGACGCAATGTCGCTACAAAAGTAAAAACATTACTAGCATTTAGAGGAACTCCAAGAAAATAACAGGCTCCAAATGTAGCACCAGAAATCAGTATAGGAGACGTCCAATACAGAAAACTGGAACATAGTGTTCCCAGATGCACTCTTAATAACCATTTATACTCCACATTCCTCGATCTTTCTATAATGTTCTTGAAGTGAGTCTCCCAGGCATATAACTTCAAAACCTTCATGCTCACTAGAGCTTCAGAACAAGCTTTCAGGCGCCCATCTTGCGCAACCATCAGCTTAGTCAGGAACTTGTGCCGTAATTTTGTGATGGGAATGTTACAAAGCACACTTAATATAAGAACTACTAATGACGCAACAGTAGCAAGTCCAACCAAATGGATCAGAATTGCTATTGCGATGCAAATTTGGAGGGTTGTAGTCCAAATCTGGTGAAACCAGTAGGGAAATTCACCAATTCTGTAAGCATCTACTGTGACATAATTCATTATCTCACCTCCTGAATGATGTATCCTGGCCTCACTCGATAGTCTTAGTTGTTTCTTATAAATTAAGGAAGAAATCAAGGATCTAACTTTAAGGCCTATTATTCTGCTATGGAAGTACCATTGTCTTCGCGACAAAGATTCCGCAATTCTTAAGAAGAAGAGTGAAATGGCCAAAAGATAACCTTCATACCTGAAAGTTTCATTGCCTTCAGAGACCTTAATGAAGGAACTAAGTAGTAGAGGTCCGGCAGACAAAGTGAGGGTACTAATTAGAGCAAAGAATCCCGTGACTAGAATCCCTCTCTGATTGCAAGCAATGATGGTCCAGAAAAGTGAAGATTGTAATGACATTTCTTGCACATTCTGCTTGATATGCTGGTCCATAAATTGCAAGTAACAGGATTCTGCTCCGTCAGAGTGATGTAATTTGGGCATGTCCTCATCCGTAAGAGTCTTCTTCGTACCCAATTTCATCAAAGGGTTCAACCACCAGAAGGACATCTTACTGAACAAATCAGTTTTGGAAAATTGGATAAATTGGACATCAGAATCAAGTTTGCTGATGTTGTCATCCTCACCTCTAAGAGATGCGTAAAGGGTACTTCCAGAGTCAGTCTCGCGACTTTCCTCATTTTTATACCCATTGTAAGTACTAAACAAGAGAAAACTCGCTCCTATGAAAGACAGAATATCTAATGCTACCTTAAGTGCGACTGTTTGATGTTTAACTATGGAAGCAAGTGCGAAAATGGACAGAATCCCAGCAAACAGGAAGGTAATGATGGACAAGAGTCTTAAGGAGTTTTTTGAGAGAAGATTTCCTCTAAGGCTTGATCTTAACCCCACCAAAAACAACGTGAATCCATGAACGAGAAGTACTACGCACCAGTTGACGGGTAAAAACGAATGGTCAATCCTCAACTTCTCTTCAAAAAACCAAATTCCTAAGCCTATGTAAACCAATCCCAAACAACCATTAAATACAGCCGAACATACTTGCAAGGTTGACAGGCATGTATAAACTTTCTTACAGCGAGTTCTGCAAATCATGCTATATATAACCAATGCCAGCAGCAATAAATCAAAAAACACTGTCACAATATGGTTGACACATGAATTCGGATTACTGACCATCCAGAACACAGGAGTACAGGTCTCAGTACTGTCATTTGAACATTCAGAGTTCCCACAAAACAGACTCCACAAATTCTCCATCATTAGCATTCAGCTCAGCAGTCAGCACCCTTCTGCAAATCCTGCATGAACAGTAACAAAAAAATATCACAAGTTAAAACCATATCGATTCCATGCCATAGCAGCAGCATATCTACTAATGTAATAACTTGAACTAAAAGGAAAAAAATGAGGAATATTAAGACGAAAACCTTTGATCAGAGAGGTGAATCTTGTGTGACCACTGAAGGCAAATGCTACCAGAGTTGTCCTTATAATGAAAGGAACAGTTGAGGAGAAGATTATGAAATAAAGTTAGCAAATTCCTGGTCACACATTCGCAGATCACATATGTACGACGGTACGAGTAATGAATTACGAAATACTAGTTATCATGCACGCATATGCCATATAAATCTACAATACTGTATTATATAAAATTTAAAGTTAAAAGTTCTAATACTTTTATCAAAAAATTCAAAGTGGAAATTTGAGTGGGTACTAACTGCATATACTGTATTCAAAGCAGAAAACAATACCTTGTAATTTTTTTAATAATTAGTACATAATATGCCATGTCTTTTACAAAGTAACTTTCGACGCATTTGGCACTTTATATTTTGTTTCAATAGCCATGTAAAAGGCAGAAAATATTTCAATTAAGAATTAAACCGATAAAAAATATCGAAAAAAGATCTGACCATATATACAGTATACTCTCTCCTATTCACACATTTCTTCCCTTTTCTATGTTGCCCAAGAAATAAGAAAATGAATTTGGACCACAAAAAACACACAACCCCACATGCAATTGAATTTGGACCGTACAAAACACACAACCCCACATGCAAAAAAGGAAAGAGGGAAGAAAATCCGACTTACCCAAAAAGGAAAGAGGGAAGAAATGAGTAAATAGGAGGGAGTAATAGGGAGGCATTAATATAGGAGTAACCAATATTTTCGAAACGAATTACAAAATGACCCACTTTTGTTGTAAGTCCAACTCCATCTCCATGTAAACTCCAGATGAGCCAACTTACATTTCATTACATTAAAACCTTTTACATAGACTTGCATTGCAAAAATTATTTCATAGATGATTAGATTTACGAATTATAGTTCGTCGACTTTAGTTTTGGAATAGGATTAGTTAAATGCTAAACAAATATTAGTGTACTATACACAGGCGTTTTGACGCTACCGAACACGGTATATATGTTACCAGGTTCCTGGCCAGCTTAGCTTTGTTCAGTGAGACTCTGCAGAATGAAAATGTGACCAATATTCCTGAACAAGTTGACCAAATAGTGAACCTTCCTTCTTCATTAGCTTCATTGGTTCATCATACTCCACAAGTTTTCCTGCAACAATGATCAAATAGCATGAAACCCAACCTGATATAAGTCGAAAAATTGACCTGTCAAAATTTGATACCAATTTGGCTAACCCGATTTCCACCTCACTCACCTTTTATCTAAACCACTCTATGACAGGATTGACAGCTCTAAAGCCACCTGAGAAATCACAGTAGGTATCCATCACAGACCCACAGTGACAGAGTTGGAAGGACTTACCATCGCTAATGGCAAGGACCTTTGTGCAGTCCATCACAGTTGGTATCCGGTGAGCCACAGTGATGACAGTACAATCTGCAAATTCTGTTCGTATAGTTTTCTGCAGGATCATGTCAGTTGCGTTATCAATTGATGCAGTTGCTTCATCGAGCACCAACACCCTGCTTCTTCTCAGCAAAGCACGTCCTAAACAGAATAGTTGCCGCTGTCCCATGCTCCAATTTGATCCATCCTCCACCACTGGTGTAAAACATTACTTAATACAGTTAATTCTACTGTATAACCTTTCTAGAAACCGAAGAAAACACATCACGACGAACTTGTCCTAAGGAGATAGCAGCCTTACCTTGTGCTCAAAAACACACAGAAGTTTGTTCTCAGATGACCCAAAAGGCAAAAAGTTTACAAAGCACACAAAGTTTAAGGGAGTTATTTTACGTTATTCCTATTAAAAAGTAAAAATATAATGATTTTTTGGCTCCTTTGGAAATGAAAAAACTCAGAAATAAGTCATAACACATGCAAATTCAAAAGCCGGCCTCGTGCAAATGAATCCGTATTTATTCTACAGAAAGAAAATGTTTACCTTTAGACTCTAGCCCCTGCTCTTTTTCTTGAACAGCCTCTTTGAGCTGGCATTTGCCGAGAACCTATGCAAAAGAGTAAAAAAAGAAACAATATGAAATGGCATGTCTTGAGAATATATGAACAAATGATACCCTACTAAATGAGAAACAAATACCTCCCAGATTTCGTCATCGTTGTGCTGACATAATGGATCTAAGTTAAACCTTACAGTGCCATTGAAGAGAGTAGGATCTTGAGGAATAATCCCAAAACGCGATCGCAGATCATGAAGCCCTATTGAACATATATCAATGCCATCAACTAAAATCTTCCCTCCAACAGGTTCCACCAAGCGAAATAAGGCGCCTATCAAGGTACTTTTTCCACTGCCAGTCCTCCCAACGATGCCAATTTTGTCCCCGCCCTCAAACGTGCAGCGGTGTATCTGGTCTATACCTTATCTGTTATTCAACAAACTTCTCAGTTAAACCACAATAACAACATTACTGCCTTGTCTCAATGGCTCCCATTTGTGGCAGGGTAAAGAGGGTTGAATGTACGCAGCGTTACCCATGTGTTGAAAACACACGGAGGTTGCAGCTTGACAACCCAAGTTTAAGTTTCACCATAAAACGCATCAACATTCTGATACTTCACGATACAAGAAACATAGAGGGTACAATGAGTTGTCATTTTGCTTTATTCTATCATATTCCAGAGCCGAACAATAGCAAGTAAAACTTCTTAGTAAAACCTGATAGATGAACCATCTCAACCAAAACCTTAAGGTGATGGTTGAGGCCCAACTATTATAAATATTTCTATTAAAACCATCTAAGAAAAAATTTGTCTACTATGCAATTTATACCTGTAGATTACATATGTCCACTTTCCCAACTGATGGCCAGCTCAATGGAGGTCGGCTATTTTCAATGACCTCTGGAGCTTCACTGGGTACATGCATGTACTGATCAAGCCTCTCCACGGAAATGATATAGTTGGCTAGCGTACATTGATGTTGGATTGAGTAAACCATAATCACATTCAGTGAAAGACCATATGATAATGCCATTCCAATAAACCCTGCATCACCGATTCTATCAGACCTCTAGTATACGGTTTGACATTCACATAAGAAATAGCTTTAGCTTCGTTATTAAATACTGTAAAGTTGCAGTGATTGTTTGGTTCACCATAAAATTTATAATGGAAGTTTTTTTTATAGAAGAGTAACAAAATAACAATGATATGTTGGAAGTTCTGCTCGTAAACTATCTCAATCAATACCAACATAATGAAGACCTTTAAGTAGGCATTACATGAAATACCTATAATTCAGCAAGAGAAATTAGCACTACATAAAAAAAAAAAAATAAACACTTAATCATGATTGTTAATTCCAACACAATTGCATAGGTAGTGGAGTTTTCCATGATTTCACGAGTTATAACCGAAGTCATTTGATTGATAAGCAACTTCCTCCATTTTTAAGTAACTCGAACTCCTAAGAATATCACACAGTGTGTGAAATCAAACAAAACACTATTTAGTAACTCCAATGAATCGGAATTCATGTGTATATAGGTGTGTTACCAAAGGACCTCTTACTAACTTAATCCCTTTGGGAAACTATAGCCTGAGAAAAATACTCTTACCAGAGCTAAAAGTTCCTGTAGGAAGCAAAACCATGCATAATGCTGCTGTTGACAGAACACAAGCACTGAGGGTCTCAAGCCTCTGAATAAACCATTCATTAGCTGAAAAATTGTGGAAGAAAGGGCTAGCATTTACATCAATAAGTCTGAGAGTCTTTGCAAAAAAACGGTCTTCCTCGTTGAAAGCCCTGATTGTCATGGCTCCAGCTACAGATTCAGCTAAATGGTTCGCAACCAAAGACTTTGTGGTACCATTAAGTCTCATCAGCTCTTTTGCAGTTGCGAAGTAGTATCTCTGAGAACATGGTTAATGTAGACTGATCAGATCCACAGAAATAAGAGTAATGATAATACAGAAAGCTTTGAAAGCCTCTCTTCACCAGCCATTTTTATGACTACTGACTATTTTGACAGTAAGTCCTGGAAGAGTCTGTCTTACTGTAAGAATAACCTAAATACTCGATGATTTTTTATACTCCGTAGTCCATCACTCAATATATTGTACAAGTAATTAGAGTGGTCTTAAGGTGAAACAGTTTTATACAAGAATTTGTGATAGTTTGAAGTTTGAATATGATACGGAATACTTCTCAGCTGTAAGAATGATTTCAATACGTTAAGTGTAAACTCTTCCCATAAGCCATAACATAAAATGGTGTGTTAAAGTTACAAGTTCAGAAGATTGTTCAGATTGTTTACCTGCAATCTTATTGCCATGTAAATCACGGGTATGCAGACAAACAGGACCTGCCAAGTGAGGACAGCCAACACTCCTAAATTGGAATACGCATTTGAGGTAGAACCAAGGACAAAGAAAAAACTGAAGGGGACATCAAGGTCTACAATGCTCAAATCTGCCGAGACCTGCACAGATGTAAAAATAACATGGAATTAATCATTATTCGTTAACTTAGACCAAAATAGAAAACTAAATTAAAGTTACGATACTTAGTATTCCCAAAATGAAATGGTACTCTCCATGTTTCACATAAATCTTTCTGGTTAACTTTCAACGGTCAACAAGACGACATTATGACCATATCTTTAGCATCTATATACGCAGTATTACTTTGTTTTTGTTGAAAACATAATTTTGTGAAATATTTTTTGATAATAAACATAAATATACAACTTACATTTTCCCAAAAATAAAAAATAAACATAAATATTTTAGTATGAGCGATACATCTTAATATTTTACGTATTAAGTTTTGAAGCTTTGACTTAATAACTCAAACAAGAAGATAAAGTGAAACAGAGGAAATAACTAACAGAAGCAACTATATAGCGAAAGCACTTTTGAAGCCGATGCCTTTTTAGATATCTCACATAATGATAAATAATTTGTTGATATGAAGCATATAGACAGCTAAATACTTACCCGACTTAGTATCCTTCCAAGAGGGGTAGAGTCGTAGAAAGACATTGGAGCCCGAAAGAGAGAGTTCAGTAGCTGGGAAAATAAATATCTTGAGGATAACATCCCAAACTTAACAAGAACAAGACATCTTATGAGCAAAAAGATTGTCGAGCTGAGTCCAATGACGAGGTAAACCAATATCATTTTTTCTGTGCTGACATTAGGATTATCAACGCTAGAGGCCATCCAAGTGTTTTGTAATATTTGGCCTGCTAGAAATGTCGAGTGAGTGAGAGCAACAACAGCAAAATACAGATAACTTTTACCCTGACTAAAGTACAGCAGATAAGGCTTCAACCCAGTATCTCCCACTTCCCTTTCTTCTTGTTTTATCAACTGACCACCTTCAGCTGCATTGAATTGTTTCTCAACATTGGTTAAATTAATCTCTTTAGCTGAATGGTTTTGTCTTCCTGTTTCATTAAGCTCCGCCATGTTTTTTGTACCGGCTGTCT
>LHUT01000583.1:4742-28036 GCA_001412135.1 Silene latifolia subsp. alba
CCATTGTTGGCAGCCTACAATATCTATCTCTCACAAGACCTGACATTGCCTTTGCTATTAATCGCCTCGCTCAATTCCTGCATCACCCCACTGCCACTCACTGGACTGCCCTAAAACGTCTCCTGCGTTACTTACAAGGGACTCAAACCATTGGCCTCCAGCTATATCGCACCTCTCTTTCTCATCTTCATGCTTTCTGTGATGCAGACCATGCCGGTGACAAGGACACCTATGTTTCTACCACCGGCTATATCATCTATCTTGGACGAAATCCTATCTCCTGGTCATCCAAGAAACAACGAGGCCTTGCACTCTCAACTACTGAAGCTGAATTCCGCGCCGTTGCCTCAGTCACAACCTAGACACTCTGGCTCTGCAACCTTCTCAACGAGCTACATATCTCCGTAACCAATCCTCCGGCAATCTTCTGTGACAACATTTCTGCTACTCTCTATGCCAAAAACCCGGTATTTCACTCCCGCATGAAGCACATGGCTCTCTCTTTTCACTTCGTCAAACAGCAGTTGCTTCATGGTCAAGTTCGCATTCAACATGTTGCAAGCAAAGATCAATTGGCAGATGTTCTCACCAAACCACTCCACAAAACCCAATACCTTGAACTTCGGTCCAAGATTGGCCTTACTCCTCGGACGTCCATCTTGCGGGGGCGTATTAACCATATTTCCTGATATTAGAAAATATTCACACAAATCTTTACATATTGTAAATATAGCATAATATATCTTTTGTAATTATAGTTCTTTCCTTATTTGCACATCTTGTACACTATATAAACCTTGCACCTTTACCTTTGTGAATACACATTCTAATTCCCATAAACTTCTAATCTTATAGGTTTGATCATTCCTTATTCGTTCTACGACAAGGTAGTAATACTGCTTACTTATTACTATATGTCAACGACATAATTTTAACATGCTCCTATGATGCTCTCCGTGATTCTATTTTGGGTCGTCTACATTCCGAATTTGCTATGAAAAATCTTGGGTCTCTTCACTACTTCTTAGGTAACTCGGTCAAAGCTCATCCCGAAGGTCTGTTTTGTTCTCAATTGAAATATGCCGAGGAGATTATTGAGCGGCCTGGAATGTCCTCTTATAAGCCATATTATATATTTTCGTAACGGATTATAACAACACAATTATTATTACACAATACACAAGTCTTACAGTCCTACGTATAATAGAAGTCTTACGTAATCAACTACTAAAAAGTTCACTTTGTTAATTTTCTTTCTTCCTTTTGTCTACCTTCATATTTGAGTTTTCAACCAATGCAAGCATTGCCGATTGCGGATTCTGAAAGGTTATTTTTAATTCCCTTCATATAATTTCTCAAGGCGTCCGTTTTAGTTTACTACAGTAAGACGGAAAGAGTATATTTTTATTAACGTCTTTTGTTATTCATTATCTTTCGTTAATAGAGTATTTTTACTATGGAGTATTATGCAACTTGTTAATTATTTTGCTACACCATATTTTAAATCCTGAACTTGCCCTTGTTTATTAGTTATTACTCCCTCCTATTCAGCTTATAGTTCCCCTTTCCCTAATATATGTTAGGAGCATTTAATAAAAGGGAACATTAGGCTGAATAGAAGGGAGTACAAAGTTATGTCAGGCCTTAACGCCATCCATCTACTTTTATTAGTAACACAAGTTTATACTATGATTTAGCTTGAATAATAATCTGTTTCATATACTCCCTCCGATCTAATCCACACCAAAGATAACACTTGCTTTTGGGTGGTTTTCGAGGCGGTACTTTGACCGTATTTTATGAAGAGTTTTTTCATACCAAATCTATATATATAATTTTCGTCTTTCAAAATTTCATATTTTTAACGGAATTCGTGGTCAACGTTTTCGATGTTTGACCACCAAAATGTGAATGTTACCTTAGCTTTGGTGTGGATCAGAGGGAGTATATATATGTGTATGTACGATAACGGATAATGTCATCCTGTTTTCTGACATCTAGGAGTCGCTCTAATATGTTTGTTCTTTCCTATGTTTGAAAAACAGGATGATTACTGTTAATTGGTCTCAACTCCCTGCCGATCTACTAATACGAATTGTCGAAAACCATTTACTAGCAGTCGACGATTTTATTGTTTTCTCTAGCATTTGTCATACATGGAATCATGCTGCTCGTGCTTGCAATAAATTCCACCTTCGAAAAAATTGGCTTCGTCAAATGCCATGGCTAATGCTAACCGACGGCAATGATGATGAAGTCTACTCTGATACCGGAAGCTATGCAGAACACATGCATGATTATCCTAGCGATGATGATTCTTACTATACTAGTAGCGGTGAGGACGAAGATCAACCCCAAGAGGACGATGAGGACGATGAGTACGACCTTCTGGTAGACGATGATTATTATTGGAATGTCAAAGATGGTAAAAGGATGTTGTTAAACTTGAGCCATAACCGGAACAAGGGGTATACCCTAAGCCTCTACGAAACTTATGGGAAAGCGTGTTGGGGTTCGCGTTATGGTTGGATTGTGATCTTGGGCCTTAACCGCCGGATGCACTTGTTTAACCCTCTTACAAAATCCCAATTACCTCTACCTGTTCAAACCACATTCTGGCACGCTTGGGAGCGTGCCAGAGATAAAACCATTCGCCAGATGTTTTTATTTAAAGTCGTTGTGCTTGAAGTGCCACAAGATGAGCAGAGCGACAACAATGTGCCGTGGTTAGTGGTGGCAATACAATATAGTTATTTTCTTGTTGCAGTAGCGAGACCTGGAGACGCTTCATGGATGCAAATCAATTGTCCTGATAGCCTTCATGCGGTTATGGACGTTATATACTGTAACAAAATGAAATCGCTGGTCTTTTTGGACGAGTCTGGAGAGTTGTTCACCTACGATATTCACAATACTAAGCAGCCTCAAGATTTCAAGGAATACTTGCATGGACCTTATATAGATGATTATTACGATTCATTACCAAATCCGGAAGGCATAATAACTCACCCTTATCTTGCTCAATTAGCCGATGATATGTTTATTATTGTGAGGTATAAACGAAAGCTGTTTAATTACTACAAGACCGAGATTTTCAAGGTGTATCAGTATAGTTCTCTTACAACAAGTTGGGAGGAGGTGAGCGAGATAGGGAATGTTGCGTTGTTTGTGGGCGGAAATGAGACGATGTGCATTGCTGCTTCGGACGGAGGTTGTAGGAGCAATTGTATATATTTCTGTGACGATGACAAAGTTGGAGGACATGATTCAGGTGTTTTCAATTTGAGTGACAAGTCAATTGAATCAATATATGATGGAAACAACTCAAAATCCTCTTATTGTCCTCCTTTCTGGTTTTCTCCGGCAATATGATGATGCAATAAGGTGTTTCTTTAATAATCTCAATGCATTTAATTTTTGTCTTATAATACCTGACTCGTCTTATAATTAAGACAAATATGCTCGTTTTAAATTAGAATTTGTAATGATGAAGAATATACTTTCATCATTTGGAATCATTTCAAGGGACATTAGGCCGGTTTCAAAACATTTTGGTATTCTGTTTTTGTACATTCACTAGTCGTCGAACTATTTGGTATTCTGTTTTTTTACATTCACTAGTCGTCGAACTATTTCAAGGGACTTTGTGAGATTTGTAAATTGCAAGTGCCCGCTTTAGCTTTTAAAAATATACTACTCCGTATTACAGTGACAAAACGTCACCTCCGAAACTAGGTTCGTATGGAAATCACTCCCCCCAAACGACTAATACCCTTTCTACTATATGAAAAAACTAAGAAGAGGATAAAATACATCACTCGCTGAGGGCCAAAGCGATTTGAACCAAAGTCGCTTAGCCACTTAATGACTCAATCTTTAAATGCAAAAAAAAAAAAAAAAAAAAAAAAAAAAAAAAAAAATAGAAATTTCATTAAAAAAAAAAAAAATTATAAAAAATTTTTTTAAAACAAAAATATATTAATTTTTTTTTTTTTTTTTTTTTTTTCTTATTTTTTTTTTTTTTTTTTTTTTTTTCTTTATTTTTTTCTTCTTTTTTTTTTTTTCTCAATAATTAAAAAAAAAAAAAGAATCTGAAAAAAAATGAAAAAAAATATAATATAAAAAATAAATATAAATATAAGGGATAAGGGAAAAAGATGAAAAAATANTTTATAAAATAAAAAAAAAAAAAAAAAAAAAAAAAAAAAAAAAAAAAAAAATCGGTACTGTCATTGAAGTCATTCACATTGTTATAACATTTCCTAAAACGACAAATTCACTAAGATATTTTAGTTTCCTTATTAGTCCATAATTTGTGATTCTTAAGACTTGTGACCCTACATTTTCTCTCGTATTTTTCATTTTTCCCATTTTTCACTACAAATCTCATTCCTCTTAAAAACTACTCAAAAACCAATGTGAAACATCATAGTGAAAAAGAGGGAGTAGTTATAATCATTCAAAAATTTATCTTACAAAAAAAAACGCAACTCAAAAATTAATGGCTCGAGTAAGGAATGTTGCGTAAAGGGATGGCCTATGGTGAACTAATAACCGATAATTGGGTTAATATGATCCGTCTTCACAACCCATCCATTTCTAATACCACATGATCCAATTCAATATACCCATTTACTTTTGGCTGGTTTTCGAAGCAACACTTTGACCGTAATAGTCCCCCATCTCATTTATATATTTACCTTTTATAATCTTTGTGATGAATATTTTTTTTTTCAAACAAGTCATGTTTATGTAAAAATTACCATCCTCTCATATTATTTTTATACAGCAATTTTTTTCAACCATAAGTTATCTTCCCTTTCAATGATAACTTAAAAGCTCACAGAAAAGATGATTGGCAAACAAATTATACAACTTAATCATACATGGTCCTGAGATGTACTAGTACTGAGTAGTACGTCTAACACCGACTTTACAAATATACACATAATTGAACAATGAAGTTACAAACATGCTAAATCGGAACCAACTGTTCCTATACTCTGTTAACCTACCAATTGACAGTAAAAATAAAAGCAGAAGACTGGTATTTTCGCTAAAGAATAAATGAGGGGCATAGAGAGCACATCCCACCGATATCTGAGCTACGTCAACTAACTAGTAACTACGATGAGTCGATGAGTACATTGGATATTCACTACTCTTATCATGTATATTGATTATTGAGTGAGATCAGAATTCTGACTTCAAAAGCTTTCCTGTAGGCTTTATTTTGATATCACAGAATGAGTCGTCCTGTTTTGCATCGATATAATCCTTTGTTTTCAAAACCTGCGGAAAAAGAATTTTTATCAGCGAATCAAACTGAAACTGTATACATTTGAATCCTAATATACTGTTCGCTCTTTTGTGAGGTGGAGGTGAAATTAAGGCATAAACGGAAGAGAGGCAGTATATATATACTTCGTAGTAGAAAAGAGAAGTATAGAATAAGCAATATAAACAAACATCAACGTACCAATGTCTCGAAAAACATTCTAGATGCTTCTTTACGAGTTTTTCCAACTAATAGGCTCTCCAAGGGGATTACCATCTTGGCATGCTGAGTCTCTTTTTCAAACAGGACTTGAAGATAGTTGGCAACAGCTCTGAACAAAAACGAAGCGCAGTTGAACAGATAATTTAGATGCCAGAAGAGACATTGGGCACTGAAAACAAATCGAGCACAATCAAGCACAAACCTTGTACGGGATGACCAGCCACTGTTGTCTAGCATACGCTTCTCTTCAGGGTTGATTGTATCATCCTCATAATCTTCGTCAACATTGTCGTCATCGACATTCAGAAAATCTGAAAGACCAGAAGAGAATATTAAAATACTCCAACTGATCCACAGAGATACAATCCACTTTATGAAAGAATTACGAATTAGGATTAGATACACTGAATTACTGATGTTTTTGATTCTTTTTTTTTTTGCAGCTCAGGGAAGCAAAAACATTATATCGCTTTTGAGGAGCGAGAAAAAGAACATAAACGCTAGTTCTTGTCATTCTGAATCCATAAGGTATTTTTGTACTATATGGATGTATTAAGCTTGGGACACAAAACTATAATGCTGTTAGCGGCAAGTATACTTGACTTTCGAAAAACTTTATATACAGTAGCAAACAATGGAAAAGTAAGGAAGGATGAAAGTGACAGCAGAATGCACATTTAATCCGACAAATTAAACGCGAGGAAAAATGAACCTGTATCATGCTCCATCACCTCCGTCCCAAAGTCCTGTATTGAGGCAAAAGACTATCAGCAGTTATTCCAAAAAGCAAAAATCATTCCCACAAGAACAGAACAGAGACATGTTCACTCAATTTGTTCCATTTTCTCATATTTTGGGGATATTTGGTGGTAGAGAATTACAGCATTAGTAGAATGCCATGGTTTTTATGCATAGAGTCAGAGAGATTAAGAGATACTCCCTCCGTCCCGGTCATTTGTTGTCCTTTGGTTTTGGCACAAAGACCAAGGAAAGGGGAGGGAGCCAATTGCTAATTGACAAGTGGAATAAATTGAGTGCAAATGATCAAATTACTCATCAAATTTATTCTTAAAATAGAAAGGACAACAAATGACTGAGACACCCCAAAATGGAAAAGGACAACAAATGACCAGGACGGAGGGAGTATAATACACAAAAAGCAATATATTCAAGCACAACTTTGATAATGTCTTCATTGTTTTCCTATTTAGTCCGTACTTATTTGGAGCACTCCAACTCCATTTACTTTTCTGGAGGACTTGATTCTTTTTCCGTTTACTTCATTGGAGGATTCCATCTCCTCTATATGGTTTTATCATACATTCATAGTTTCATACTATCTGTTAGTCCCTATTTTCCATTCAATTCTATACATTTACTTTTTGCACAAATTGTAGAAAAAACATTAATATATTCACTTCATTAACCCCAACCAGCTCCCATCCACACACCAAAATCGGACCCTATACCCATCCCAACCAAATTCCTGCCAGCCTACCAGTCTACCACTACCCTCCAAATGCCTCAAATTCCTTCAAAAAAACCCTTTAGAAGTCGTCTAAGTCCCATTAGCTCCTTAGTCAGTATCCTCCCGCCCTTCCCGGCTCTGGTCGTCCTACCCCTTTCCTAGCCACCACTAACCACACCACATTACCATCATACCAAGACCTCGTCTTCCCCTTGGCACGGGTCTAGTGAAAATGATTACACTATCTACTGATGCATATTTTAAATTCTTTATTCTCTACACTACATAAAAGTAACTGGCATTCATTTAGACACTAGAGACCAACATTTAACCTCCATGATTTCAAGAATAGCAATGTGAAAAACACTTACAGAAATGTCTGCAGGATTAATGAATTCACTAGGAACGGTCGTAGGATCAGTCATGAGCGTGGGATCTGTTTCCAAAAACTGTAGATCTTCCTTCCCACTCAATTGAATTTCGTGAGAGCTCAAATCATTCTCTAGTATACGTGAATGATCTATCTTCACGTCCTCTTCAAGAAAATTATTTGGCATAGGGAAGCAGTCATCGTGTCTTATATCGGAGACATTAACTTCTTCCTCATTTTCAAGTCTGCACTCACCCAAATGAAATTCCTCGATGATCTTGTCCGCTTTTGGAGAACCCTCACCTTCCAAATCTAGAGCACCAGCAACTGGGATATCTTGAATTGAGGAAGAACAAGTACCCTGTACATCCTCCATAACTGCATCTGTGTCGACCGAGACCTTCTCCAATAAACTTTCGTCAATTGATTTTTCGTTAACATTAATATCTACTTTCTGGTCTTCTCTACCTGATCCAGATACCTCTTCCATTGTTGAAACATCTTTCCAAGTGAATTCAGTTTGATTATCCTGATTGATTGGCGGACGAGATGCATCAATGTCCTCAGACACTACTACTTTAGCAATCTCATTTATGTAAGGTACATCAACTTCAGCGTTGTCTTTTAAGTTATTCAAAGTACAAGCAACTTCCGGAACAAGAGTCACTAAAGATGTCGACTCAGCAGTTGAAGCTACCAGTTGATTTCCTTCACCACCAGCTTGATCACAAATTTCCATTTCAACTTTTTTCCCTGAAACATCAGGCTTAGACATCTGTTTCGCAACCTCATTATCAAACGTCTCCAGTTCCTTCTGGAGGGCATCAACCTCATGCTCTTGCTTCCCCTTGTCGACAGCACCAGAAGGCATCATAGATTCAGTTTCGACTCCTGCATACATCAACCTTGAAGAGGGGTCGCTCTCAATTGTACCCTTGCTTCCACCATCTTGAACAATTATAATTCCACTCAAATCACGTGGTTGACTATGCATACATCTGAATTCTGGGAGCAGGCCTGGAAAAAACAATTTTTATCACAAGTTGCCAAGCAATCTCAAGATATACAACAACATTACCCTAGTGCCTCAATGGCACAAAAAATTGCAGGGTAAGGGGGGAGTTTGATGAGGAAACCAGACCCTCTCCCGCAGCTTGGCTGGCAAT
Source organism: Silene latifolia subsp. alba (assembly GCA_001412135.1). Taxonomy (NCBI): domain Eukaryota; kingdom Viridiplantae; phylum Streptophyta; class Magnoliopsida; order Caryophyllales; family Caryophyllaceae; genus Silene; species Silene latifolia. The sequence continues at coordinate 13,247 of LHUT01000583.1, forward strand.
GGCTTTTTGACGGGTCCTTTTTTATGCCGGATGTACGCAGTCTTATCCTTGTGTTAGCAACACAAAGAGACTGTTTCCGAATGACCCAAGATGAAAATTGCGTCGTAAACTACATCGAATGACTGTTACTTCACAATCGAAAGAAGTAATCTCAAGATATGTACATGAAATTTCATAACCTAAACATGGCAATACACAGAATCAAACAAAAGTGCCCTTGGATATGTATGGCAGAAACGCCGTGGTTATCAAGGCAAAACAAGAGGAAAAAAGACGAAAAACAAACATGATACAAGTATACAACACCATTTGTTAGAATGAGATATCAGTGTCAGAGATCAACAATTAATAGAGTAGCCCGATAATAAGACATGGAATAAAGAAATAAACCAAACCAATTACTGGAACCCACGGACAGATGCCTACATCTGAGACAATCCCGTCCACCCCAATAACCAGAAAAGATAACAAAATACAGCCAACGAACGCAATCAGGAATACCCGTAGGAAAATTTGTGTCTAAACCACAAAGTAAGCTAAATTGAATAAATTGCCTCGAGATATTTATCAAGATTTTTTTCTCATAACTAATTATTTGTCTCCAACAATAAAAATACCTGTAAATAAAGGTTCACTGAAAACCCCATCCTCCAGGAATTGTTTTTGAAGCACCCAAACCTCAAGCCGCGTACACGGAGCCTTCTTTCGCACACGACGAATGTCTTCAGTGTTTGTTAGCTGTTCTCTTATCATGCTGGGATGTAAACAAAAAAGGGCTTAGAACTTGCTGAGTGAAATTGCTAAGAAAGATGGCTATACAAATAGACGATGTTGTCTTGCAAGTGAAGAAGATCAGCACAAAACACTTAAATTCACAACTTGCCGCCAGAGATACGTAGAAGTCGTACCACCTTAAAAACCCAAGCGACAAGAAGTACATCACTTTGCTATATACTAACCCTAACCCTAGCACTAGCACTTATTAGGGTGCTCTTTCCCAACTATAAAGGAATCCTCATTTAAATCCATGTGCTTAGCTCTTATGGTTTGTAATCCAGGAAACATGGATCATCTTTTTAATGAGAGTACAAAAATGTAAAGCAATAGAAGCCATAAGAAAGTAATACTCACTCGCCATGCAATACCATAGAATCGTCCAGAAGCACTTTGCGCTTAAGAGCACTAGGGCGTACAGAACTCCGCTGGCGCTTGGCAGGTAAACGATCAGAAACTGGAGGAGTAGGCTTCAATTTAAATGCAGTAGACCTCCCGCCTGAAACAGTAGTTAATCAGAAAATGACTAATATAATGTGGCAAAAAAACAGACACACGAGAGAAAAGAAATAACTATGGACATTAACAAACGAAATACAACAAAACACCATGACAATTTCACAGCCTTCCAACATACAGGTATATTTTTTTCAAACTGAGAAGGGAATCAATTGTTATCTATATGAATGACGTTCGTAGATACAAAGTGATCAATCTTACTCAGAACCTCCCTTTTAAACAAATTTCATCCACTTAGGTCCTAGACAATAGTATTAAAATGCTGCATCAGTCCAGACACAACAAGGGTCAAGAATCGACAATGCAGCCATAATTTCATAAATGTATACAAAATGCGATAATCTTCACTTTTTTCTCAAGTGAAACTTGACTAAATTTCAATGATTGTAGTCGACCTTCTCTTTCTTACGACCTTTCCTTTTCCAAAAAACATTGGATATTATAGATAAAGTCATGGAAATAACAGTAAAGGCGATATCTTAATATAGGGTGTGACACGACTGAAATATCAGCTGGTATTTTATGTCATTATCTAGACCAACAAGGAGTAGCCTAGCTAACTGATGCACTACTTGATATCCAACCCATTGTACATGAGATCGCTCAACGCAAGTCAATCTCTTACTAAAAGCAATGATGTCATCAATCATCAAGCCAACCATAATTAAGAGTTTTGTTTGCTTCTGTCAAACAGGAAGAGATTGGATAAAATGTCAATACCTAAAATTGACGACAAAAGGTCATCATCTTTGGGAACAAGTTCCACAGATTGTTTAGACTGATCAGCATTAGAAGACGCTGCTGAATTTAGACTCTGCATAGTCAGGGTGCTTTCAGTGTAACTTCTTTTCTTTCCAGATAATGAGGTTTCAAAACTAGCATCCCCATCTCCTTCTACGGCCTCTATACAATCACCATCTCTTGCAACAACCTCTACACCAGGAGTACACTCAGCAAGATTATCAGGTTGACCAACAGCTGGACTAGGCATTGAGAGAAACTTCTCAGGTGCAGAGAAATCAGAAGCTTTCGAGTTATTTTCTGTCGCAAAATAATCATCTCGCAAGCGATCGCTGTCCAAAGGCCTGTCCAAAGTACTGGTAATAGCATCAGAGCCTTCATGAGCCATCCAATCTACCTTCGAGGTTGGCATCATTGAATCTGTTCCAACTTCATTGAAAAGTACCAAATCAATAACCAAAACCAATTGCCTTAAATAAAAAGTGCAGCAATCAAAAAATTTGGGAACCCTAACAAACCTTGAACAACTGCTGAAATCTCAGTAAAATTATTATTATCCGGCGCAGAAGTTAAGCCCATTGAACAGAGCCCATCAGTTTCTGCTGAAAGCCTAGAGACATCAGCCAATTCTTCCACTTCGCAAATATTGTGGTGATGCGAATTGCATGGTTTAAGCACTTGAGTACTGAAAACTGACAGTTTCTCACTTCCGTTATTTTCTGATATATTAAAATTTTCTAGGTTCTGACAGGGTTGATCTGATTTCTGACTTTGATAACCATCATTCAGCGTTACTGTTTCATTTTCTTCAGCCATAAAAACTTCTTGAGCAACTACAAAATTCATATTTTCTGAGTGAATACCAGAGTCAGGAATATACGAGCCATTACGATCAGCTTTTCCAACATCTACACAGGTATCTTGATCATGGACTTCAGCCAGAATAACATTCCCACCCATATTTAAGTCGGCCTCATCCTGATCATAGTCTATTCTAACGGATTGGCTATCAACAGCCATAACTGCTTCATTTAGGAGGGGATTATATTCCAGTTTATTTCCTGAACTATCCACATCATGTGTTTCCTCGATGTGCTCAATCGACTTAAATGGCTGGGCATCACCAACTGGGGTAGCTTCAACAGCCTCATTTGGAGGTAAAGATGTTTCTGACATCACATGTTCATTTTCCTGCTCATCCAACTGGTGGAGATTCCCATCGGAATTGAGCCCAAGACTATGCACATAAGAAGGCTCCACTTGACTGGATGCAGTTCCGGACACTTCTTTTGCTGCCAATTCAGATATGTTTTGGTCCTCGTCCATATGATCATCGCTGGCTAGTGCTTCTTGAGGACTAGGCAAATTTGGCTCTTCCATCAGTCCGGGGGTGGAGGGTGCCTGAACATAAAGCAGCAAAGAGTTTACAACATTGTTTCTTCACAATTTACTGGAGAATTACAAAAGAAATTGTCATCTAATCTTGCAGTCTTTTCATTCACCAAATGAAATTGAAAACCAACACCTCCAAAAGATCAATTAGATACCTAACCTGGATATTGAAGTAATTGGTGGATGCATTTAGTGCAAGATCAGAAGCTCTCTCACTATGTTCATCATCTTTGAAAGATGTAGCTTCCTGGGCAGAGGACTGATCCGCTCTGCAATAAAATAGAATAATTATCAACCAGCAGATAAAAGACATTGCTGCATATCACTTATTTTTAGACAATCCTGTTGTCTCAGGAAGTCACAGTTACAATCTGAACTCTGAAAACATGAACTGGAAATCTAGAACCAAAGGATAGCAAAAGATAAATCCACCAAGAAGTATACAGATAAATTGTCGATATAAAGATCAAGAATTTGAATGCTCATATATCCTCTTACCCGGTATTGTTTAAAGCATCACTAGTTCCTGCAGCATCTCCCTTCTCCAAAAACAGGTCCTGAAGATGGAAAAATAAAGTAAAAAGCTGATAGGAGGCGCAAAACTTCATCATCTCAGTATATCACTTGCAGATGATAAGTTACAATTAACCTACACATAATCCAACTCATTTTTTTTTTATCTTGCTTCTCTATTTACTATTTTACTTCAGGGGTGAATGCATATTCGAACAAATACAACATCAAAGCCTTGTTGAACTTTGTAAATTTTGCATAGGTCAAGGTACATAAAATTATGCAGTCTTATTACTCTAACCGTTCACATCAAATATCAAATATTATGAAACCTCAAAACCATAGAACAACAAAATTCACAGCAGTTGCAGGAAAAGCAATCAACAAGGCTTCTTCTTGAAAAAATGACTTCAAAGTCAGAACACACCCGTATAGACAGATGAGTAATTATTTTACATGGGCAAATAGGTAAAAGGCGGACTCTATAAGGTTAATCACTACATTGTTGCATCAACAAGCTCCAGAAGGCAACTATTTTGAGTGCAATAATAGACTATTTAGCATAGAGCCCATCTATCAGCAAAATCACCACATTATCAGGGCCAGGTTAGTTTGTAGTTCTATAAGTGAGGACTGAAAGAACCATGGCACTAGTTAGAGAGTACAGAGGCTTTCCTTGTCCTATAATACAATAACATTTCCATGAAAAAAAGAAATGATACTCATACAGAGCAAAAATGGCAGTCCAGCACCCAATGAAAAAAGTAACGGCTAAAAAGCTAATTACCTCATCAAGATCCAAACCGATCTGAGATGCATCACCATCACCAAAACGCTCTGCAAGAATCAAAAATTGATTAGGCAAACAAAACACAAGATAATTAGAACCACCAAAAGAAAATGCTAGTGAAATTGTCCAAATAGAGCATCACAGCATTAAACCAAGCTGATGCACACTAACCATCAAGCCCAAATTGTGATGTTTGAAAAGCCACACCATCCATAGTGTCCTGCAACGTAATTTGCTCCCTGGTACTAACATGACGATCGTTTCTGCAGGATATTATGAACTGTTAAATCTTGAGGGAAGTACTAAATACAACTGCAAGTTTCTATTTAGAAATTTACGTCATGATTTATGTAAATATACTTCTGTCAACATTACATCATGAAACAAGAATCTGCAATTGTTACTAACCCCTGAAATATCTCATTATCCGGTAGCTCAAAATCATCGAGATCAAAAGTCTCCGGTAATGTAATTGAATGATATGGTGCTTTAGACTGTTCAGGTGGCAAGTCAACTGCTGTGGAGCGAAAAGCTTGCTTGACTTTGAGCAAAGCATCACTGCAATCATCAAATAAGTAATTGACCTTCCTCGAATATATCCTAACCACCCCAAGCAATAAATGGCTTGACAAACGAAGAGCAATCGGGACATCTGGACATAAGATAGAATCTGAAGCAAAAATTGAAAATATTAATATAAGCATCTAAATCATGAGTTGGAAAATCTACCACAGCCACAATACATTTTCCTCATAGTTCATCAAACTGTTCCAAAAACACACTAACGCAAACCCTTGCAATTTTCTGCAGCCAGTACACATGCATTACATATTTACATGTATATGAGGTGAATGAAGTCAATCCACTGGAAGGGAATTTTAACATTGTGGCGCCATTTTTTTATATGCACAAAAAGAAAGACGTGCATCCTACAAAGCCATATCGAGCAAGCACAGTTACAGATATAAAGAATTTCCTGAAAGTCCTATGAAAATACAAAATGCAAGCAAACAAACTCTCGAGTTCTAATATTAAAAAATAAAAAAAAATCAGATACAATATCCCATTGAATAGAAACCAGCATCAAAGAAAATGAAAGAGACATTTTCCATATGAAGTGTCACAACGTTGAGGAAGAATATTGCCATAATAGATATTTCTGGCGAGTTGCCGTCATCTTCCATCGAAAAAAGATATTAAAAGTACCAGCGGTGACAAATGGTGGTGATGGGAAACGTATGTTATGGTATTCCAATGAGGAGAAACACAGGAAATAGGAAGGGCTGAGTTGGTATCTTTTTATATTTGAATATTAATTGTTTTCCATGTGACACACTTATAGTATATAAGTAAGTCGTAAATAAAATTTTATGTTTACAAACTAGCCTTTAGCCTATATGCCTAAGTAGACGAACAGGCTGCAAATAACAAGAACTCCTCGTAAAAACTTGGTATTTCCTTAGTAATAGACTAATAGCATATAACAGCGTAGCAGTAGACTCGAAAATCCAAAAAAAAAATCACAGAATCAAAGACAAGAATTGGTTGCTTACGATCCCACAAATCAGCTAATAGATCTCGTTTTAACTTTTAAAGAATGTAGACGTAACTTCATAAAAAAAAAAAAATTAAGACACGTCACACTTCATCCGCTACACTGTACATAACAATGTGCTCCGTCCTAACACAAANACAGGAGCATATACATTAATAGTTATAGATGTTTAAAGTCACGTAAGTTGTATAAGTAGGCTTTTATAGAATGCGTTATATTGTGTATCACCACATGAGATCACATATTTTACATCCTCTCCCACAATTATAAAGGTGTATCACTCCAATTTACATAAACAATCTATGTTGAGTGACGTTTGGGTCCACGATACTTCCGCTGCCCAAATTCTAACACCATCGAAGATCTGCAACTTATTATAAGGGTCAATACTTGAAAAAAGGATACAATTTGATTTTATAGATAATTAAGGCGCATCTCATGCATTTACGCTAACTCACTAATGGCAAAAATGACACATTCCACACTCATGCATATATATCTCCAATATTTGAATCTTCTGAGATCCATTTGGTATGATAATTTATAACAGCACAAATCCTGCATAAAATCCAGATCCCTAATGGCAAAAATCACACAACCCACGCTTTTAACATAAATCGCCAAAGTTCCATTCTTTTGGCTCCATATGATTCACATCAATAGCAAATAACGAATCTAAACCAATTCGGTAACGATAAAAACCACACATTTCACACCCTAATACAAACCACCCAAGTTTCATCCTTTTGAATCCATTAAGCTCAATTCCCACGCGAATCATACAAGTAATCCTACGACACCACGGCAAAGTCCACAAATCTCACCAGCTATTGATTAAACTTCAAATAGCTTCCTAAAATGGTCCACCATATTAACGCGCAAATCATACATATAACCACCAACAATCAAAGCTTAACAATCACCAGAAAAAAACTAATAAAAGCCAATAACATGCAAATTCACAAAGCATACAAACAACAACAAAATCCAAAACAAGTGCGAAATGAAGCGAGAAAAGCTAACCAACAGAAACACCGATATCGGTATCGGCAACTTGATTCTTCCTCAGCTTCCTCTCTAAATGCGCTGCAATCCATATAGTTCCCAAAGGCCCCTTTTTAGCCAATATAAACTGTGAATAAAACATTTCCTAATTCTTCCTCAAACTTTCCTACTTAAACTCTAACAAAAACCCCAAATTCAACTCAAATTCAGCAAACCCTAATAATTTCAGCTAAAATTCTGCAGCTTTTTCATAATTACTAATTACTTCCAAAATTAGCAAACCCTAACTTTCACTAAAAACCATCAAAATCCTTAAATCAAAACAAATACAACAACAAATCAACTCCAAAATCCCTAATACAGCAAATCCCTAACTTCACGAGCTCAAATTCTTCAGCTCTTGAAGCATCAAACCACCAAATAAACCCTAATTTTCAGCTTAATACAGTAATTAACAAACCGATAAACTCTAATTACACAATCACAACCACTTCAACAACAAAATCCCCAATTCATCAAATCCCTAACTTCACGTGCTCAATTTCTTCCATCAAAACACCAAAAGCACCCTAATTTTCAGCTTAATAAGATAATTAAGCAGCCGATAAACACAAATTGAGCAAATTAAAGTTGAAATTAACAAACTTTAATCGAAGGAATCTGTAGAAATCGAGATCGAAGTTCAACGAAGTGAAGAGAGAGAAAATGAGTATTTAATTTAATTTAATTTTTTTTTTAAAAGGAAGATTTTTAGAAAGATTAAAATCTAGTGTGTCTTTTAACTGAAATGTTGGGTTGTTTATGACCGTTGATTTGTAGGACACGTGTGTTAATGGACGGTTTAGATCTTAGTTGATGAAGTGATGATATGTATTTTTGTAGTTTGAAATTTTAGTGAAAAAAATTGAGATTTTGAGTAAGCGCCAAAGTTGAATTAGTTTCAAAATTTTGGAAAATTTGGATAATGTTGAGACTTGAGAGTTGATTCGATTTGGTGGGAGATTTGAAGAAAGTGTTTGGAGACGATTTTTGTAATATTTCGTATCTGTGTTAATTTTTAAGTGCGGATGTTTAAAATATTTATTATTAATAAATAAAATTTGTTTATTATTATCTCATTAAAAAAATGGAAATATTTTGTATTTCAATAAAAGAAAAAGAAATTCCTTTTAAAAATTTTATATGTGTTTTTATTAGTTAGGGGCTTTATTGCCTTAACGTTAGGGTACATGTTAAGTAACCTGATTTGAAATATTTAGAAATTTTGATAAAAAATTATAGGGTGATTGTATGAAAACAAGGCATTGAAAATGCGGGGCCACTGAATAAGTAACGAGTCTTATAATAACCTCTTATTAATCGTCAACTCGCTTACCTCGGGAAAAACACGTCTACGAGAGGTTACTTATTTCGACTCATGACTACAATAACTTGATGCTTGGGAAAAATATCGAGTTTTTTCACCCCCCATATCCGAGGTTGTCTTGAGGGTGTGTCCCCTCACTCCTAAAACTTCTACCCACTTTGGAACACGATCATATGTCATATGTCATGGAAAGTAGTGGTTCCCTCTTTCGTTTCGTTGCCGAAAATAAGTCAGTCAAAGGAAGCAACGGTTCCCATCTTCGGTCATTTGTCGGAAGATTATCATCTGAAAACTGTTTTTGGTTTTGCGGATGAAGAGTTGGCTCAAGAAAAATGATTTGTCCCAACATATAAGAAGAAACGCATTTCTTCAAATACTTCTTACCACTAAAGTGTCTATAGTCCAATTTAAATGTGAAGTAGTTAGGACGCATTCGAGTGAGCAAGTATATCGTAAAGAACTTTGTTCTATTGATCGTGATCAAGTGGCTCGGGCCATTGTCAATTTGAATAAAAGAGTTTCGTTTTTTGTCGCCCGTTTATCTTCCTCTTACAGGTACACATTCGATCTATCACGACTACTATTGCAGTAGGGAAGACTAAAAGGTGCGAGGATTACCTGATTCAGTTTGATGATTACTAGTTTACTACCCACCTTTCAAGAAGTGTCATTTTGCGGTTTCTCTTTGGTCTACCTCGATGTTTAGTTCAATTAGTTGGATGTCGAGTAGTTTAGAGGTTTTCAGTGCCCGCCCATTTGTAGGGGCGAGCAAATTTAAGTCCAGACAAAAATGGTCCGGACCATTTGATTTAGACCAAACCCGGACCGAATTATTTTGGTCCGGTCCTCGGTCCTCATTTTTNACCATGTTTGTTCTTACTTTATCTTTCGTTCTTATTTTATTCATTGTTATGTGATAAGACGTGTGATTATATGAGATTGTATTATTATTGCTGATCTTTAGAATTACAAAGGGACTAATTTATATACATCAATTATCTATATAGAAGGTAAGGAATTATTAACATAATAAACTAATTGTGGCAAGGAGATATTGTTGCCTTTGTGGGATGAGAGCCGTTGGAGAGAGAGCTATTGGAGATGGGTTGTGGGCTTTAATTTCCACCGTAATACCCCCCCTCAAGCTTGCGTGTGGAGAGTCGAGACGCCCAGCTTGGAGAGCAAGTCACCGAAAGGTATTCGACCAAGAGCCTTTGTAAAGATATCTGTGAGTTGAGCTTTAGTGTGGACATAGCTTGGTCGAATGGTCCCTTTTAGGATTTCGTCTCTGACAAAGTGGCAATCAACTTCAATATGTTTAGTTCGTTCATGGAAGACCGGATTGCGGGCAATGTGTAGAGCGGATTGATTATCGCATGAGAGGGCAATCGGCTTATCGTGGTTAAAACCGAGAAAATGTAGGAGTCCTTTTAGCCACTTAAGTTCACAAACTGTGTAAGCAATGGCACGGTATTCTGCTTCGGCAGAGGATTTTGAGACGGTGTTTTGCTTCTTGGTCTTCCATGAGATGGGTGAGCTACCGAGGAAGACGATGTAAGCGGAGAGGGAGCGGCGTGTCGTGGGATAGCTTGTGTAATCCGCGTCACAGTAGGCATGTAATCGTAGGTCGTATGTTGCTTTGAAGAGTAGACCTTGACCTGGGCTGTTTTTAAGATATCTAACAACTTGTAAAGCGGCTTGCCAATGGTCAAGCCGGGGAGTAGTCATAAATTGAGCAAGAGTATGAACGGAGTAAATAAGTTCGGGTCGAGTGATGGTGAGATAGACGAGTCGGCCAACCAAACGGCGGTATGGTTGAGGGTCGTTGAGAACGGATGAGGTGGAAACCCCAAGTCGGTGATTAGGTTCCATCGGAATGATCGCGGGCTTGGAGCCTAAAAGCCCTGTCTCGCCCAAAATGTCGAGGGCGTATTTCCTTTGGGAAATAAATAGACCGGTGGTGCTTCGGGCTATTTCGAGGCCCAAAAAATACTTTAATGGACCCAGGTCTTTCATGTGAAAACAATTACTTAAATAGGTTTTAAAATGAGCAATTTTGGATGCATTATTTCCACAGATGACCAGGTCGTCGACATACACCAAAACATGAATTTCGGTTGTGTCGTTTGTGATTGAGAAAAGAGAATGGTCGTAGGGGCACTGTTGGAAGCCATAGGATTTTAGAGCGGAAGCAAGTTTGGCATATCAACAGCGCGGAGCCTGACGAAGACCGTATAAAGATTTTCTTAACCTGCAAACCTTACCATTTGTCATGGAGGATAATCCGGGAGGAGGTTTCATGTAGACTTCCTCATTGAGATCACCATGGAGAAAGGCATTGTGGACATCCATTTGGTGAATGTCCCATCGTTTAGCAGCAGCGATTGTAAGGAGAGTGCGGACGGTCACCATTTTAATAGTAGGAGCAAAAGTCTCATTATAGTCGACTCCTTCGATTTGGCGATTTCCCATGACCACTAACCGAGCCTTGTAACGCTCGATAGTTCCATCAGCATAATATTTAATTTTGTATACCCATTTGGACCCGATTGCCTTTTTGTTAGGCGGAAGATCTTCGAGTGTCCAAGTGGAGTTTCGCTCGAGGGCATCGATTTCGTTCTTCATCGCATCGCGCCATTGTTGTACCTGCATAGCTTCTTTGAATGTTCTAGGCTCGTGGTTGTTAGTCACGGCCGATAAAAAACATTTATAGTTAGGAGAAAACTTATCGTAAGAGATAACATGAGCGATTGGGTATTTTGTACCTGAAGATGATGTCGATGTGGTGAGAACTTGTGCCAAGGGGCGTTTCTTGGGTTGAACGAAATCCTTAAGAAGGGAATTTGGTATTTTTGGGCGTTGTCCTTTGCCCATGTGGGAGGGAGTAGAAGGTTCGGTGTGTGTAGTAGTGGTGGTGTTTGATAGGTCCGTAGTGGGTGTGGTCGGTGTTGGAGTGGGTTCGGTGGGTGTGGTGGCGGGTTCTTCTGTCGGGGAAGGTGTGTTTGAGGGTGGTGGGGTCGCGGTGGATGGAGAGGTTGAGGGAGCCGAGGTGGATGAGATGGGTACGGGTATCATGGGTATGGTTTCGTCAAGGAATGAGGACGAGGTATGTGATGTGTCAGTGGGTATTTGAGTTTGGTAAGGGAAGGTGTGTTCGAGGAATTTGACATCGCGGGAACAAAACTGTGTCCCCGTGTCAAGGTCGTAAACCCGCCACCCCTTCTTTCCCAACGGGTATCCTATAAAAAGGCATTTTCTGCTTCGAGAAGCAAATTTGTCGCGGGATCGATTTATGGTTTTGGCATAGCATAAGCAACCGAAAGTGCGTAAATGGGTCAAGGGAGGGGGTTTGTTAAAAAGAATTTCATACGGAGTTTTCCCATGATGGATAGTGTTCGGGGTTCGATTAATAAGATAAACTGCTGTAAGGATGCATTCCCCCCAAAACATTATTGGTAAATGAGCTTGAAATAAAAAGGGCACGAGCGACGTTTAAAATATGACGGTGTTTTCTTTCGACACGGGCATTTTGTTGTGGAGTATCGACATTAGAATTTTGAAAAAGAATACCCTTTTCGAGAAAAAAATTGGTTAACGTGGTAAATTCGTTGCCGTTGTCGCTTCGTAAAATTTTTATTTTCTTATTAAATTGTCGTTCGACGAAAGCAAAAAAATGTAATAAAGTTTGGCGTGTGTCACTTTTCCGACGAAGTAAATAAACCCATGTGGAACGTGAAAAATCATCGACGATAGTTAAAAAATATTGAGACCCACATGATGCGGGTTCGGAGTATGGACCCCATAAATCAACATGAATTAAATCAAAAATAGTTTCAGCATTATTGGAACTTAAAGGAAATGGTTACCGAGTTTGCTTGGCTCGGAAACAAATATCACAGTCCTTGCTTAAAAAAGAAGTTGTAGTATTTTTGCAAAAAGGTAAAAAACGTGAAATATTGGAGGAGGGATGACCCAACCTTCGATGCCAAAGTTCATGTGTGTCGGGAGTAGTAGCTGTGAAAACGTGAGTGGTAGGATTGCGCACTTCCGTCAAATAGTATAGCCCCTCGACTTGTTCACCCGTACCAATCATCATCTTCGAAAACGGTCCTGAATAAAACATAGAAGATGAGAAAATTGGATTGTTAAAGATGAGTCAAGTAAAAGGGATGAAACGGAAATAAGATTGCAAGTCAATTTGTCGGAGTATAATACATTACGTAAAATGAAATTATTGGATAAGTGAACATCACCACATTGAGTGGCGTGTGCACTATCTCCCTTTGGCAACCCAACTAACAGTGGGCTAATATTTCGAATATTGGTAAAATAAGAGAGACAACCCGACATATGTCGGGACGCCCCGGTATCTATAATCCATGAGAAAGATAAGGGTTTACCACTGAGACGAGTTGAAGATGACGAGCTTGGCTGTCGTGCTTGCCATATCTTATGAACCTCGTCAAGTTGCGTCGGAGTCAGCTTGTTAAAATCGAACTGTTCGAACCCAGCTGAGGTAGGACCGGCTGTAGCAGATTGGGATGGGACCGAGACCACATGTGCCCGAGCCATCTCCCCATTGACAGTAGCACCATGGGCAGCAGCGGGTATGGAACAACCGTGTGCAGGAGGTTGTGCTTGGGTGGTGACGAGATGGGCACGTGGTCCATTCGAAGCCATCTTTTTAAGACGATCATAATTAACTCGTCCCTGTACATTAGGTACTACGGTACGACTCATATCGACTTCGTTTATGTTGATACGATCCCTAGGGCGTTCGCCCCACCAATCGAGAAATTCTCCTGTGACACGAAAGCATACGGGATACAAGTGGCCAGGCCGTCGACAAGCAATACAAAAAGGTTGATTGGGGTCGATTGGATGAGAACGGTCCCCTCCCCCACTGGCAGACCGTGGGTTATTATTGGTTCGAGCTGCAAAGGCCATAGTCTCGGGTTTTTGGTCGATTTTATTCGCAGAGAATTGACGCATTCCCTCCTATTGAAGGGGGAGATTATAAGCAAAGTCAAGTGTAGGCAAGGGAGAAATACCAAGTAATTGAGATCTAGCATTGTCATACCGGTCATCCAAGCCTTGTCATACCGGTCATCCAAGCCTATAAGGAAATTACGAACACGCTTTTTATCACGACGGGTATCGAGAATGCTTACCAGATTGCAGGTACATGAGTCACAAGCACAGGTCGGAAGAGGATCTGCGGCTTGAATATCGTCCCATAATTTTGTGAGGCGGCCATAATAATCGATAAGGGACTCCGTTGGACCTTGACGACATGAACTTAACTCGCCTTCTAATCGAAAAACACGAGCATCATTGTTCTGGCATAATCGATTGCGAATATCGTCCCATATTTGTTTTGCTTCGGGGCGATATGAAATCGTTCTGCGTATGTTGGAATCGAGAGAATTATAAATCCACGCGGTGACGAGAGCGTTTTGAGACAACCAGGCTGCAAAGTCGGAGGCAGTAGCAGCCGGTTTCTTAATAGTACCATCGACGTACCCTTGTTTTCCCTTGGCAAGTAAAGCAAGAGTAAGTCCACGAGACCATTCGTCAAAATTGGTCCCTGTAAATGCGATTTGGGTGATATTGTTGCTGGGATTTTCGACAGGAACGAAGGTGTATGATTGAGATGTCGAGGAAGAGTTAATAACATGATTATCATTGGAATTCTTCATAATGAAATCGAGATCGAATATCGAAAATCGAAAAAAAAAAACAGAATGAGGAAGAAGAATTTGTCAGAGAGATAAGAACTTGGCTGATACCATGATAAGACGTGTGATTATATGAGATTGTATTATTATTGCTGATCTTTAGAATTACAAAGGGACTAATTTATATATATCAATTATCTATATAGAAGGTAAGGAATTATTCACATAATAAACTAATTGTGGCAAGGAGATATTGTTGCCTTTGTGGGATGAGAGCCGTTGGAGAGAGAGCCGTTGGAGATGGGCTGTGGGCTTCGATTTCCACCGTAATATTATGCGTAGCTAATTCTTAAATGTTAGGATTAGGGGAGTCATGGTAGTATAACGATGATGCGATAATTGGTTTAGGACGTTTTGTTGTGAGAATTGTTTAATAGCAATATAACTGTAATTATTA
>LHUT01000586.1:0-28074 GCA_001412135.1 Silene latifolia subsp. alba
ACAAATATACTAATTAAAGTATGATATGCAATCAAAATCGAGCTAAAATGAGGGGTAAAAGTATATATAAAATGAACATCAAAATCTAAGTCTAATATTATTTTAATGATGTGTGCAAGAGTATTAAAGATGAGATCCTACAAGTGTATAGATTCATTGAAGGTAATATACCTTTTAAATATCTAAGGTGCCAATCTCAGCAGGCAGATTGAACAAAAGAGATGCACAAGCCCTCATAGATAAGATTGTTGAAAGAATTAGGGGGTTTGGTACCAGAAAATTATCTTATACTAATAGACTTGTACTAGTTAAGGCTGTGCTATGTTCTTTATACATTTACTCGACAAATATCTTCTTGATCCCCAAAGGTGTGTTGAAGAAAATGGACATTATTTGTAGAAATTTCTTGTGGGATGACAACACTGAATTCCTCATAACTCCAAGTTTAGCATAAGAGAAAATTTGTTGTCCAAAGGAAGACGGAGGTTTGGGTATCAAAGATAGTAAGGCCTAGAATGCTGCTGCCATAGGGAAGTTGGTTTGGTGGATCTATACTAAGCTACATACTTTATGGATTAAATAGGTGAGCCAGGTATATGTAATGGGCACCTCATGGAAAACTTACAAACCTAAAATGATATGATCATCTGGCACTGGAAGATAGTATGCAAGATTAGGGATAAAATGCAGACTGGGTTCAGGATTAACTATGGTTGGTTAAGGGCTATACTATTTATAATGGTTATGCATGAATGGTAAAGAAAGAAATTTCTGCCTGTTCCTTGGCATGGTTATGTGTGGAACAATTTCTGTTTCCCAAAGCATTGTTTTATTGCATGGATAATAGCCAGAAATGAATTGATGGTTTAGGACAGACTTTATGAACTAGGGATTAGTCTTGATGATCAATGTCTTCTTTGTAGGCTGAGTACTGAATCACATATACATTTGTTCAGAATTGCATCTAAAACAGGAAGATAATTAATAGAGTTGCAGGTATGTTGCATTTAAGCAAACCTGACATTAATTGTCTGGCCTGGATTCAGAACCGAACCTGCTCCTGCACAAAAAAGAATGTTGCACTGTGTGCTTTCATGAATACTTTCTATAGTATATGGATGCAACGGAATAGAGCTCGTATCAATGAGAGTATCTTTACCAGAATTGATTGTTAGGGACATTGGAAGATTGCTGCAAATGAAGATTGGATCAAAACTTAATAACCTATTGCTAATTATTGTGCTATATGTTGTAGTTAAATTGTATTTGTCTACTTAAAAATGTAACCTAGCTTGTAATAACTATTTGATCTTCAATAATATCTTAACCCCCTCCCCAACAGCATATAGAATCTTGACATGGTGATGAGTTTCTTTAAGAATTCTTTTATTGTTAAAATTTTGGCTAATCCGATTAGTGATGAAGTAAAACAGGATTATGTTTTTTGGACTTTATTGAAGAGTAGTAAGTAATTACTATGTAAAAAAAGGTTACTTTGAAGCTTGGCATGATCATTGGAATTTGACTACTAGTATTAAGGATCTTTCTCGAATCTCTTTGGTTTGTAGGGTTTTTATTAAGAAATGTCTATGACATCTTCCTGGTCCTAAAAAATGGATCCTTCTACTTTGGATAACTCTCAGTCAGACTATTCATGTTGGTCTTGAATTTCAAAAGAGGGGTGTTGGTGATTGCTTTGTTTCTCACCTTCGCGATAAACAATATGTACAATATCTCTGGAACAACTTCTCCGAGATTGTCAGTTTGCTTCAAGATTATGGTGTGCCACTCTTCTTGGTATCAATACTATTAGTGATTCTAATATTAATATTGAGAAAAGTATCAACTGGCTTAATTAATTTGCTTTTAAGGAAAGATAATTGTATTGATTGTGTTAATTCCTTCATATGCACTATTTGGATCATTTGGATTACTCGTAACGGGCACGTTTATGGTGATGAGCCTTTGTCCCCTATTGGTTTGATTCGCTTATATGAGTATGAATTGAGCTTGATTAGTGCTGCTGAAAAAAAAAAAGTTTGATAAGAGGAAATATTTAATTGACACTCATCTTTTGGATGACGGTGAAGGGGTCTAGCAAGCACTTCATTATGATAAGGTTGTCAAAAACAACGTTAGTATATATTGGCCAGAGATGTCATTTTCACCGGTAGGAAATCAAATATCTATGCGCAATCTGCTATTTAAGCCAAGCCCTATCCATTATGGAAGCTCTTAAATGGGCTAGAAAGAGTAAAAAACTTCATGTGTCTATCTACTCGGATTGCTTGCAGGTCATCGCTCGAATCTCAAGTCTTAGGTATTAATCATGTTAACATAAATGCTAAAATTATTTTAAGCGATTTGTAAATGTGGGTTGTTATTTCCATTGTCTTTCCTTTAGTTGTATTCTTAGAATTTGTAATAAAATGGCTTATAAACTAATTAAAAGATTCATTAATATTCACCTTCCTTGCCCACCTATCAAAAAAAAAAAATACGTTCAAAAGCTGCCATTTTATTCCTTGCATTTGCACACATTACATTCTAGAAAAAGTACTTGTGTCCGTTTGGGAGGACCATCCTCCTTACACCTAAAGACAATATACCAAATAAAATATTATAATAACTTAAGTGTAAGGAGAATGCTTCTCTCAAAGGACACGGGAATTTTCTACATTCTAGATAGTATACTATTTCATATTTCGAGGTAAACCGATTATGTCCTTAAATATGGACTGCCCACTACAAAACTAATCCCACAAAATACTCAAAATACATGAAATTGTATTCCCATTAGCTTAACAACATCCATAACAGAAGACCCACCCACCCACATTAACTTCATTTACACTACATTAGTAAATGGAAAATATCCCAATTCCCATACCTCGAAACCCATATAAATAAATACCATAACATCTCAAAACAAACACACCCTCCACAAAACCACATGACCATCTCAAATCTCTAAAACACTCTCCCTATTTTCTCTTCTTTTTCCTTCCTCCTTTTCATGTCATACTTGCTTGGTCTACTCTTCATGGGTCTCCTAACTTTCACTCCTACAACTACAACAACAGCTACTACTACAACTACTACTACTAACTCGACTACTAATGATCTAAAACACCTGAAACGCCGTCGTAAACCCCACAACCAGGACCAAAACTCGCAAAAGTCAGCTAAACCGGCTGATAAACCCAAGTCCAAGTCTAAGTCAAAGCCAGAGTTGAAGCCGAAGCCGAAGCAGGCATCATCATGGGATCAAATAAAGAACCTGCTGACGTGCAAACAAGTGGAAGGTTCTAGAGTACATGAACCCACCAAGCTTTCCTCATCGTGTGGGTCCATGTGTAGTTTCCGTGACGTGGTCCATGGTAATACCAGCCGAGTTGTTCACCGGTCCGATAACTCGTCTCCTGAGAGCAGCTCATTGGGTCAGGAAGCTCGACTTTTGGGTCGGACTAAGATCGGTTCTGGAACTACTAATGGGTCGGTTTCGAGTCGTTCGTTACCGGGTTCTGTACGATCCGGTGCTAGTACACATTCTGTTTCGTCTAGGAGAATGCCCTTGACGAAGCTCTCTGGGTGTTACGAGTGTCACATGATTGTTGATCCTAGCAGGTTCGTCTAGTAACTTCGTGTAACACAAATTCTTATATAAGACCGTATTCGATTATAACTAAAAGCATCTTTAGAAAGGTGGCATCTCAATAACATAGCAAAATATCGTCTCTAATACAATAATAGTGTAATCATGGGTCTATACACATAATAATAGTATTGTTAGTTAAGAAATGTGTATTAATGGAAATGGTTCATTGATTTATAGGTATCCAATCATACCAAGATCAACAGTATGTACATGCCCTCATTGTGGAGAGATTTTTCCCAAAATTGAAAGTTTGGAACATCATCAAGCAATTAGACATGCAGGTATTTATATTTTCTCCAACTAATTCTTTTGTTTCAATCATTTATTTACTTTTGATTACGATACTCCTTACAAAAAAAAATCAAATAACTGGACCGAGCCCGTATAATAATTAAGACAGCAACAAACTAAATGCAAATACGAATGATTAGACAAAACAAGTCCTTTTTTTAACAGAACATTTCCTGTATATCCATAATAATCAAATATAAACACATTAAAGTGTTGGTCATAATAGGTTTGTTAGAAAATTAATTAGCATAAAACTGTACTGTAGTGTTTTTTGTTTGGTAGTAAGAACATGTAGTGTTTAATTGGTCACATAGGTGTATATGGTACTTGGTAATTGGTAGATTTGATTCAAATTTGAAGTAGGACATAAATGAGATGTCAGACTTTAAAGATTGGTCAGATAATTAAATTCAACTTTTAATTGCCAACCATATTTTATATTTTTAGTTAATGCTTTTTCCGAATCAGTATTTTTTTTTTTTGAGTTTATTTCCGAATCAGAATTGTACATAGCATTTAGGATGCTGGTAGTTGGGCAATTCAGGGTAATTTTTAGGTACTCCAAATTTCAGTCAATTCAATAACATTTTACTATCTTAGTTGCATTTATGAGAACAAGAGTTAGTTATAGTGGTAAGAGCTTTTTTTACTATAATTATTAAGTTGGCGGTTCGATTTTCACCCGCGATATAGTGTGTGCTTATTTAAAAAAAAAAAAAATAAAAAAAAAATAATCACTATTAAATTTTTAACAATACTATANTCAAGGTAATTTTTAGGTACTCCAAATTTCAGTCAATTCAAAAACAATTTTCTGTCTTTGTTGCATTTATGAGAAAAAGAGTTAGTTATAGTGGTAAGAACTTTTTTTACTATAATTATTAAGTGGGGGGTTCGATTTTCACCCGCGATATATGGTGTGTTTATTTAAAAAAAAAAAAAAAAAAAAAAAAAAAACTCTCTCTATTACATTTATAACATCCATATACTCTTGTTTTTTGCCATCAACTTCTGTAAAATTTTAATCATGGATGACAAAAATCATTGGTATTTTGTATGACTATTGTGCGAAATAGAATGAACCATAATAGCAAGATGCATAAGCTATCATAAAGTAGTAATTAAAAAATGTGTGATACATAAATACTCCATATATGTTATGGAAAAAATAATTCTTATACTCCGTATGTTTTTTGGAAATTAAATAATCTGTGTACTTTGTGGGAACATTTGGGTGAAATCGACATTATATGAATCTCCTAGTCTTGATCTAGCCAGTTTGGATCATACTCCTTTGGTCATTTTTTCCTTCTAGTCACTAAGCTGAATCAGTTTCGGCGAATTAGTTTAAGCTCTCATATTATTTAGCCATTGAGTTCAAGGGGAACTCTATGGCAATGAATTTTTTTTCCTATTGGTTCAATTTTATTATGTTTAGGATTATTTGGTGTTAAATGAAGTGCGTGGCTAGTATTATAAGGAATGAGGATTTCAAATTCTCAATTTATTATGAGGATACCTCAATTTTTATCAATGAGTCAAAACCTCTCTTTATTAGATTTACTTAAGTTGTTTGACTGATGAGAGTCTGGTAACATTTACTATTCCTATGCACACTACCTAAGTACCTGGACATGATAACTGTAATCGTAGTACTAAAAGTGTATAATAGTTTAGTAACAGTAAATCATTACAGTCAAGGAACAGTCAAAAGTTAAGGGATGAATCGAGTAAATTCTACAAGTGCTAGGGTAGCATTTTGGGTAAATTGATAACGCAACACGATTATACCTTCAAATATTTAGCGGTGGGGGACCTTGATCATTTAATCAAGTTTTAAGTACCTTCATTACCAAATTACAGAGTAATAAAAAATAGCATGGACCATTTTAGTACAATGACTACATACAGCTATTAATATCTATGATATACATATCTTGAAATTAAAGACTTGAATTGACCCAAACCTTCCACAAATCCACCGACTATCTATATCATTCCAATTCCCCATGTAATACGTACTACTACTACTACTACAACATAATTAAATACTCGGTATATAGTTATTGTGGGAGACGGTCTGGTATAAGACGGGTGCATTTATAAAAAGATTACATTTAAAATGATGACAATAGATGAATGTATTTATATTCATAATTAGCGTGAATTTGATGAGAAGACACACCCACAAAACGCTTCCTTGCCTATCACTATCTAATCCAAACAATAACATACAAAATAAAAAGCAGAAAACCACAAAAGAATATTTGAAAAGCAAAAGTACAAACACAAAATATATGCAAGTAACAATTGGAATAGTTAATTAATGAATGATTGTGGGGACATGAATGCAGTATCGGAGCTGGGTCCAGAAGATTCGGGTCGGAATATAGTAGAGATAATATTCAAATCAAGTTGGATGAAGAAAGACAATAATAATATGTGTAAGATCGAACGGATATTAAAAGTCCACAACACACAAAGAACGATTCAACGGTTTGAAGATTGTAGAGATGTTGTCAAGTTAAGAGCTAATAATAACACTAAGAAAAACCCAAGATGCGCCGCTGATGGTAATGAGTTACTTAGATTCCATTGCACTACTCTCACGTGCTCTCTTGGTGCACGTGCTTCTTCTAGCCTGTGTTCTTCCCTTCCTTCCTGTGGTGTTTGCAATATAATTAGGTCAGTATTTCTTCGCATCTTCCCTTTTATTACATTTTCTTTACGTGTATATGTGTGCGCTGAAACTAACGAGGTTAGTAGGAGCGCTCGCTTCCTGAACAATGAATTAGTTAAAAACTAGTATAGACCCCGTGCAATATATGTACGGTATATATAGTTTTTTTAGAGTATTATTTATAGATTTGAAATTGATAATTTATTCTTCATGTTTCACTTCATTATATTTTAATTTGAAAAACTAAAATTAAAATCTTAAGAAGTCATGAATTTTAGTATTTTTAATGAAAATTTTTCTTTTACCAAGAAAATAATGATGTTATTTTGTAATTTTTTACAAATAACAAATTTTTTAGCCGCAACTTCTTAAAGTGTCAATAAAATTTTATCGTAATTTTTCTTTTTAAAAAAGAACCTCTTTATCATAAAAAAAAAGTAGAGATAAATTTGTGGGAAATGTAAAATATTGAATCTTATAAATACTTACATTTAAAAATGATGCCTATTTATATCTCATCATATGATTCATAGTATATACCAAAAATACAAAACCCATTTTAGGAAATATTTTTAGGCGGGAAAAATAGGAGTTTCACCTATTCATTTAGTAAATAGGGGATTCGGAAATGTTTCCTAGCTTAACTTGATGTACTACTTGTACAAATTCCGACCCTGTTATTGATTTTTTTTGGCAACGGTAAAGATATTCAATTATATAATGCTAGGCTTACGAAACCCTTAGTATATAAATAATTGAACAAAATTAGGAAATTATTGACTAAAACTAACTTTATTACAAGGATAAGACTTTGTTATTGATGTATATGGCTATAACTAAATATATTGTACGGTGTATAATAAGTCAGTTGCTACTTCCTTCGTTTCTTGTCAATAATTTAAATTTATTTTTGTTTGATAAATAAATTATTGTATGATTTTATAATGATAAGCAACTTTTAAACTTTAGTGATCCGATAAGAGAATATTACGTACTGTACATGCAGTACATGGTAGATTCAAATTAAAATTAAAGATAAGTGGGATGTCTTAAACTTTGCTTTTTCTTTTGTTTTTTTGCTTGGCTTTTTCCCTCCCTCTTTTCGATTTAAACATACTGCTAGTTTGGGAATGAAATATGTAAGAATCTTAAAACAAAAAGCTGCTTTTATTTGAAAATAAACTATGAAGAGGCTTTTACTAATATAGAGCAAAGCTAACACAAAGCGAGGTGTGATATGATTAACATTTTAAGTATAATGACTTGAGTTTTAAATAATTTTATTTAAATTAGGTATAATGTGGCATAACAAACATCTAACTAGATGATGCTTTATGCATAATAATGCCTTGAGACAATGACATTAAGAAAAATACTCTGTAGTAATATAATTATAACAGACTCAGTCTCCGTCAATACATTTTTTAGTTAAAACGAAATCTGAAATGATTTTTAACATTAAATTTTAATTTAGTTATATACTCGTATTTGGTAATACTTTATATCACAAAATTGATGAACAAAACAAAAGTTTGTTAAACCAACTAACCAAGTGAATTACTCTCTATATAATATAGAGTATCCATTTTTAAAGGTTTAGTTTAATGTTAGGCAGTTAGCAAATGTAAAGCACAATGGTTCAATTAGTGTTATAGTTTATTGGTAATATTTTTTTAAAGTGATCATATTTAAATGTAAAATATTTTAAAACATGATATTATTTTAGACGAAAATGACTTGTTTTAAAGGTGACAAACCTCTAGGCACTTTTGCTTGTAGTGCATGTAATAGTATATGAAAAGGTGATATGGGTAGTGGCAGTGGAGTAGGCGTCGTACGTACTAAATTATTTGAAGAAACACACATGCAAAATGGATTTATCTTCTCAACATTTTGTTGTACATAATATTTGGTGCGCGACATGCACATTACTTGAGAACTACTTGTACATGCAGCCTAACAATCAAACGCAACCAGTGAACCAGTACAACTACTATCGACAAACTTTATCCCTGCCACTTAATTGAACCGTTACTATCTGCTTCAACCCTTATTTGTCACATTTTATCTTACCATTTTCTCCTTTTCCTCTTGTCCTTTTACAAACAAGACAACTTATCAAAATTTCAAACATTAATCGATAAAATGTAATTACCAATCCGCGTCACCAGATTATGTTGGGTTTTAAATAGATATAACTACATTTACCTAACCATCCCACTATTATTTTTCTAGTTTGACTTTTGAGATCAACGTTTAAAAGTTTTGACCGAAAATAACCGTCCTTTAGTAAATTTTTGCTTTAAATGAAAAAATATGAATACAAATCGATAAAATCGAGTCAAAGTCGTGTCTTGGATATTGTGCAAGTCAAACTATAATTCTGGAGTGAAGGGAGTATTATATTGCTAATTATTACTAATTTTAAATTTTAATTTTTCAGTCATGGTACTTGTGAAAATTTAGGAAAATTCAATAAATTAAAGATGGAATAAAACTTAACCTATGCCTAAAACATTTATTAACATATTTTTAGAAAAACTCTTTCAGTAAATATTTGAGTAACAACTTGTTTTCTAATTCATTTTTGGATTAACAGGCATGGTTTTCAAGGAAACAAAGGAGTAAGAACAACAGCTAGTAGTGGAAGGGCACATGATTCATTAGAGTGCTCAGACGGGCGTAGGGCAATGCTAGTGTGTCGGGTGATCGCCGGAAGAGTGAAGCGCACCGTCAATGATGCCATGTCTCCGGTGGACGAGATTACGTCGTCTGAGGTACCACCTAGCAATGGTTCTTATGACTCGATCGCTGGACCGACGGACGTGTACGCGAATCTGGAGGACTTGGTGGTTTATAATTCAAGAGCGATCCTCCCCTGTTTTGTTGTCATATATAAAACCGTCACTATGACATAGAGTTTGGTAAGCTAGCTAAGTGTGGTTATTTTCATGTGTAAACTAACTCAAGTTGAGATTATATATATATAATACTCCCTCTGAATTAAATTGTTTGCCCCATTTCTCTATTATATGAGTCTTGTATTTTAATGAAATGGTGCAAACATTTTAATTTGGTGGGAGTATAATTTATTGGGTCTTCTAAATCTAGTGAAAAAAAAGGAAAGGAATTAATCATCTAGGGTTAGTTGATGACTTGATGAGATGATGGTCAACGGTCGAGAGTCGTGATCAAAGCATTGTTTGTCATTGTATAGATGTATCACGTCTTTAATTGTTGTTTTCATTTGTTCTTATTTAGTTCTAGTATATATTTGAATAAGAATTCGTCTTGTTGTATATTGGTTCATCAACTGGTCCTCTCTATTGGTAGTGCTTCAGATTGCCATTTTGATTGATTATTTTGGAATTTTAATTTGGATATTGCGTGTATGAAATATCTCATCTATTGTTTCCAAAGAGTTTTAACGGATCTCGGTACTTAAGAATGGGATGGATTGATTGAATTATGTAATTTATGATAAACTTCTATCACCAATTCACCGGTATGGGAAGGCCCTTCAGCTTGAGCTTCTGCCTCCGAGAGCTGCAGTAGGACGGTGAGGCCTTAACATGGAAGGTAGTTGAATGTTCAGGGGAAGGTCGAATCTTCCTATATCGCAGCAAAGAGCGGAGTAAGGTGATCCTCCTTCTCCAATTCTTTCTTTGCGGAGCTGAAAAGGAAAAGAGACCTCTTAAACTTAGCAACAACCAGCGAAGAGGAATGAACCGCGAGAGGATTTGTAGATTAACTTATATTGTATTGAGATTAAATAAGTGGTGTACTATATAAACACTGTATGTATATATTCTAATAACAAGATCTTCATTTTATTTAGATTGTTTCTCTCACTATAACAGACTTTCTCTCACTATAACAACTTCACTCAACATACTCTGTTTTCTTCATACATTAACAATGGAGTCCAAGGTTCCATATGGTATCAGACGACAGGGATCGATCATATGGTGATGATTTCGTCGTTCTTTCTTCCGCATTTTGGATCTTCATTGCGTATGATTTCTCTTTCTTCGTCGAAATTAGGTTGTTTTTTCTTCACTGTTCTTCCCTGAATTGTTAAACCTAGATTTCTTCGATCACATTTCTCTTTCACTTTACCTTAATTGATCGTCTTCTTGCTTCCTCTTTTGTGCGCATTCTTTGATTTCATTTACATCTAAAACCCTCTAAATGTATGAAGTTTGGTAAATATGCATAGTAGAGCAGTGCTATCCGTGCGGTGCATGTGATGAATAGTTGTTTCCTCTTGCCTACTGTACTCACTTTGCTATTTCTATTTTCATTTTTGTGCACTCCTTTTCACAGCTCTTCCCTCTTTCTTTGTCCCCTACTTTTCCAATTTTCTTTTCCAATCCGATTTCAATTTATCACCTTTTCTTTCCTCGTCATCTATTAAACAATATGGAAAGATATTATCAATATCTTTACCATATCATGTATTATTTAGTGTATCAATATCCTAACTATTCTAGTATACTAAATATTCTAGTTCCTCTTTTATAGGCTTATGTTAGGCAACTTATAATCTTGCTAGTTGTATATAACAATTGTATTGTACGTTTGTTATTGATCAATAATACAATCTCTTTATTTCCTCTTCCTATTGTCATCGTCTCTCATGGCATCTGAACTTCTCTGATCCTGGTTCCATTTTTTTCTCTCTTCTCTTCACCACGAAGATCATTAAGATGACAAAGGGAGACGGAATTCCAATTAATTCTGACGAAAAATATGAGTCCATACCCCTTTGTTCACCACTATACCTTCATCCAAACGAAAGTCCCAATCTTTCCCTAACGTCGATTATTTTCGATGGGGATAATTATAATTTGTGGGCGGATGCCATTAGAAACGGTCTCGATGCTAAAAACAAATTGGGTTTCATCGATGGTACCATAAAGAAACCGGTGATTTTGGAAGGCGAGGAAGAGACTCTTGAAGCCGTTGCTTGGCGTCAATTTAATGCCATGGTTAAGCAATGGTTGAGAAGTGCTATTCACTACAAGCGTCATTCTAGCATAGCCTTTTCAGGAACCGTTGTGAAGATCTGGAAGGAACTCCGTGATCGGTACGCAACCGGCAATGCCCCGAGAGTCCATCAACTTAAAAGCGACCTCAAGGAATGCACACAAAAGAAGAACCAGCCTGTCGTTGAGTATTATACTCAACTAAAGGCTATTTGGGATGAGTTGGCTAATTATAGCAGTGTCTCTCAATGCACATGTGCCGCGTCGGCATCGTTAATTAAGGAGAAAGAAGAAGAAAAAGTGCATCAATTCTTGATGGGCCTCGATACCACTCTCTATGGTCATATTCGCTCCACATTATTAATGGAAGACGAGGTTGCTTCTTTGAGTCGAGTCTATGCTGTGGTCCTTCGTGAAGAACGTCATCGTGCTATTACCAAAGAAAAAGAGGAAATAGCAGAGGCGGCAATGGCTGTGCAGGTTGCAGCCGGAAATTCGAGCAATGCCAACACTGTCAATTTGGATGATGCCAAAGATGGTGACTTTATTAAGCTAATCCGCTACACCCACTGTAATCGCTTATGGCACACATAAGACAAGTGTTGGGAGAAGCGTAGAGGCAGAGGACGCGACAAGTATGGAGGCCGTGGCAGAGGCGGCAGGGGACGCGGTTCCAATCAACAGGCGAATGCCGCCACTGTGAGTGAAGACGGACAGAAACAGGGTTTCACCCCTGATGAAGTAGTGCAGTTGCGGAGTCTTTTGAGCGGTAAAGGCGAGAGTAGCCAGCAGACTCCAAGTATGAATGATATGACGTACGGTAATTGGTTACTAGATAGCGGGTGTTCGCATCACATGACAGGTAGACGGGAATTATTAGATGATATTTGGCAGGGAAAAACATCTACTGTTAGCCTTCCTGATGGGTCGCGAATTGCGACTAAGGAACATGGACGAGTAATTTTAAATGCTAATTTTAAGTTGAAAGACATTCTCTATGTCCCGTCACTGACGTGTGATTTAATTTCTATACAACAATTAATTACGGAAAATAATTGTGTTGTGACCTTCTATAATGATCATTGTGTAATACAGGACCAATCTACGAGGATGAAGATTGGGAGGGGTGAGCACAGTGATGGGGTCTACTACTTCAAGGGTGAATGGAGACATATGGCTGCACAAGCAAATACCAGTTCTGATTCTCGATTATGGCACAAACGTCTCGGGCACCCGTCTAGCAGTATTTTGCCTCTCTTCTCTGATTTAGTTGGCTTTAATTTATCTTGGAATTTGAATAATATTTGTGACCCGTGTTGTCGGGCCAAACAAACTCGGTTAGTTTTTAAGTCCAATAATAAGAGAAGTATTGAATTGTTTGCTCTAATACATTGTGATATTTGGGGACCGTATCACACAAAAAGCTTATCAGGAGCACATTATTTTCTTACCATTGTCGATGACCGAAGTAGACATGTTTGGGTACGATTAATGCGGTATAGGGTAGAAGTAAGCCAACTTATGATCAATTTTTGTAAAATGGCAAAAACACAATTTGGGAAGGAGGTTAAGGTAGTACAAAGCGATAATGGAACGGAGTTTTTGTCGCACACTATGAATATTTTTACAATGAGCATGGCATGATTTTTCAAACTAGTCAAGTCGATACCCCACAACAAAATGGTAGAGTCGAACGGAAGCATAGATATATCTTGGAAAGAGTAAGAGCTCTTCGTTTTCAAGGAGAACTACCAATTGAATTTTGGGGGAAATGTGTCTTAACCGCCGCGTACTTAATTAATTGGACACCTACCCGATTACTTGGTGGTTTAACTCCTTATGAAGTTTTGTATGGCACTCGACCTACTTTCGATAAAGTTCGAGTTTTCGGATGTATCTGTTATGCACATAACAAAGATAGGCCCAAAGACAAATTTAATGAAAGGGATAAACGGTGTATTTTTGTTGGTTATCCGAGTAATAAAAAGGGTTGGAAAGTTTACGACTTAAAGAAAAAATGCATTTTTAAGTCAAGAGACGTAATCTTTTATGAAAACATCTTCCATTTTGAAAGCCCACCATCCATGCACTCACGTGAACCTAACCAAATAAATACACCAGGAGTTTGTCCTTTTGTGGATGAATTGGATGATAGTCAACGTAATGCTCCTGATGAATCCGAATCCGAGGATAATCAGAGCGGCAGTAAAACAGGGGAAGTTGAAAAACAATTTGTGTCCACTAATAATATTTTGGAGGAAACAATAGTGACACCAACTGCAGAAAACAAAGCCGGGGTTGATGAGCAGCCCGTTGTTGATGAGCAGCCTGTTAATGGTGAAGGAAGAGGAGCTCGTCAAAATTTTGATCCTTATTGGAAGAAAGACTACATTTGCAAATCAACCCGGACGATAGACCCCACTGTCAACGCTCACTCTTACCAATCGTCATCCAAAGTAAAAGGTACTCGTTATCCTTTGATTAATTATGTCACAACAAATTGTTTTTCTGAAAATCACAGGACCTTTTTGGCAAAAGTTGATGAGATATGTGAGCCACGAAATTACAATGAAGCATCCAAGATAAAAGAATGGCAGGATGCTATGGGGAAAGAATTTGATGCACTTGAGATGAATGGAACCTGGAAAATTGTTGATCTTCCAAAGAATAAGAAATCCATTGGTTGTAGATGGGTATACAAAGTGAAGTACAAAGCTGATGGTACAATTGAAAGTTACAAAGCGAGATTAGTAGCAGAAGGATACACGCAAGTTGAGGGCGTAGACTATCATGAAACTTTTGCACACGTTGCCAAGATGATGAGTGTCCGTTGCTTACTCGCTGTGGCAGTCTCCAAGGGATGGTCCATTACTCAATTAGACGTCAACAATGCTTTTTTTCATGGAGATTTAGATGAAGAGGTATATATGCGAATGCCTCCTGGTTTCGAAAAGGGAGGTTCAACCAAAGTTTGCAAATTAATGAAGTCATTGTATGGGCTCAAGCAAGCTTCGCGAAATTGGTTTTCAAAGTTGACGGATTCATTAACAAGGTATGGTTTCATCCAATCCATGGCTTATTATTCGCTATTCACTTATAATAAAGACGACATTTTTATTGGAATTTTGGTTTATGTCGATGATATGATAATTGTGAGTGATAGCAAGGAAGCAAGTGACCGTCTTAAAGCCTTTCTTGACCGTAGTTTTGGTATAAAGGACCTCGGGAGGCTCAAATATTTTCTGGGAATTGAGGTAGCAACCGGTTCCAAAGGACTATTTCTTAACCAAAGAAAATATGCCTTAGAAATCATTAAGGAGGAAAAGTTGGAAGGGGCATAGCCAGTCGATATACCCATCCAACCTAATCACCAATTAGCCTTGGCTGATGGAGAGTTGTTACATGACCCAATGAAATATCGGCGTTTAGTGGGACGACTAATTTATTTGACTATAACGAGGCCCGACTTGGTATACGTCGTCCATACTTTATCACAATTTGTACATGCCCCGAGGAAGGATCATTGGGATGCTGTTTTAAGGGCTATTTGTTATATAAAAGGGAGCCCAGGTAAGGGAATTGTGATAGAATGCAATTCGGATCTGTTATTGCGTGGATACTCGGACTCTGATCATGCGAGATGCCCTTTAACAAGAAGGTCTTTGACGGGCTATTTCGTCAAGTTAGGAAACTCGCCTATTTCATGGAAGGCTAGGAAGCAGACAACGATTGCGAAATCCAGTGCAGAAGCCGAATATCGAGCTTTGGGGTCCGTGACTAGTGAGGTACTATGGATCAAATTGTTTCTCAAGTCCCTTGGAATTGATCATAGTACACCTATTAAATTGTTTTGTGATAACACTTCGGCTTTGCACATTGCTAAGAATCCGGTTTTTCACGATCGTACTAAGCATATCGAGGTAGATTGTCATTTTATACGGCATCACATTGTGAACAAAACTATCTCGACTTCTTATGTACCAAGCAAACATCAAGTTGCCGACATCTTCACCAAGGCATTAGGTGGGGAAGCTTTTCGTTTTCTTCGATCCAAGTTGGGCATTAGTTTGCCAAATGCTCCAACTTGAGAGGGAGTATTAAACAATATGGAAAGATATTATCAATATCTTTACCATATCATGTATTATTTAGTGTATCAATATCCTAACTATTCTAGTATACTAAATATTCTAGTTCCTCTTTTATAGGCTTATGTTAGGCAACTTATTATCTTGCTAGTTGTATATAACAATTGTATTGTACGTTTGTTATTGATCAATAATACAATCTCTTTATTTCCTCTTCCTATTGTCATCGTCTCTCATCATCCCACTTATTTATTTTAAACACGTTTGGTTCAAGGTCAGCATGGTTCGAAGCCGATCTTCTATTGGTGATTATCTTCATTTGATTCTATTTAAGGTTTGAGATTTAACTATCATTACGTTGTTTTGATTTGCATTTGATTTCTGGGTTTATGTTTCCACTTTTTGCTTATTTGATTCTTATCATAAGCTTATTTTGATTTGGGTTGTGGTGTATATATGGAAAATGCATTCGATATTTTAGGTTATGTGGCTATGTTATGTGATTATTTAGTTGGGTATGAATTAAAATACAAGTTGATGAGGAGATGAGAAATCAATTGATTGTTGGTTGTCGGTATGATTTCATATCGGATGGATTGACTCAAGCTCTGAGTACAATCATTGCAGGATAGAATTTCGGTATATATTTATTGTTCGTAGGCTTGCTGGTGGTGACTAGGTGTCGTAGGTGGGGATTGGTCACGATAAAATCAGTAGTCGCAAGTAGTGCAGTGAGTGTGTTTGAGTGGTTTTCTTGATTGATTGAGATAGGATGGAGGAGTTAGATAGGGAAGGATTTGCTAGCGCCCAAATTTCAGTCGTCACTTTCTCAAGCCCCTTCTTCCTTCCATTTTAACCACTCATTCTCCCCATTTCCCTCTCCCTTTCTCAATATCGTCTTGTACTTTCGTTTTTATGTTTTTTTTGTCTCAGTTAAAGGAGACTGAGATATTTCTGTAATTAGGTAGTGGTTGGTTTATAGATGATGATATGTACTATTATATGTGAATTATTTTTTTATGCTCTGTTCTGATATTCTGTTTCGCAACATTGAGCAGCATGCTTCTGACAACGTCAATAAGATATTGGTAGGAAACAAGGCTGATATGGCCGAGAGTAAGAGGGCAATAAATCTAATAATGTTCTGACTTATAATTTAAGAATTGTAATTGTAACTGTTCTGCGGTTCTGCGTATTACCAAATACCAAACTTGCATATACTGTTGTTGATCAATGGTTTACATTTTTACAGGTTGTGCCAACAACCAAGGGACAAGCACTAGCCAAAATCCGAACCATTTAGTCTTATACGATTATGGGAAATACAATTGATCTGAGGTATAGTGCTTTTTAACTTTGCTCTTATAGTTAGTTTGTGTACTCCATTACAGTCTTTTCTTGATGGTGGCGAAAAGGTTACTATTTTGGAAAAAATGCACAAGTTGTTCTTAATATGTTATCCTTTATAATATTATATGAGCTAAATGCAAATCCCATAAGTAACAGAAACTCTTGTTCAGGGGAGATGGAGAAAGATAGGGAAAGGGAAGGAAAGCGTTTTTGTTTGGTTTTGTTTAGGGAGAGAGAGATAAAAAGAGGGAGGTGTAGAGAGTTTGTGCTTGGTTTTAGTCATATTAAGATTGGGAGATGGAGAGGGAGGCGTAAGGTAAGGGAGACGGAGTAAGACAGGCAGGGATGGATGAGAGAAGGATGGAGGTATAGAGTTTGCGCTTGGTGATCTTCAGATTGAGAGAGGGAGGCTTGGAGAAGGAGGTAGAGCATATGTGTTTAGCTTTGTTCAGGCTACCTTATGTTTGGTGTAGCTAGACTCGACTGTCATTGATTAGTGACTTGTCATTATTTATGGAGAGAAAATAAATTTCGACTTTGATAGCAAATTCTATTTTAGCTCTAAAATGTAAGTGGTGACCTGCAATGCAATGATTTTGCCTTCTTTGATCTTTAACATGTACTTCATAAACAAATTATAATTACTTTCACTTTACTTTCATTCTACTTTCACCCATAATCAGATGTAAGATTCGTTTTCTCTCTCTCTTTTTACAAAAGACAGGACTGTATGGTGTTCAAAGAGACCTTGATTATGGTGTTCAAAGAGACCTTGATTACGAGTTTTTGCATCAGTGGTTGATTATTTTTGGGTTGTACATGGATGGGTAGTTCAGTCGGTTTATTGTTTTTTTTTCTTTTCTTGTGTAGTTGAGTATTATACTTATCAGTAATTCAGTAGGGCCGAAGTTGTGAAACCAGGCGAACAAGCGAGGACTAAGATATGGCACTTAATACAAGTGATGTGATGATTGGTGTACATGGTGCAGCTATGACCCATTTTCTTTTTGTCAAACTTGGGCGTGTGTTCATCCAAGTACACTATAAGGATATACTTGGACAACCAGAATGTTACATTAGATCTCAGGGGATCCGATTGGGCTGCTGAAACTAATTATAGTGAACCGGCTGTGAAATCAACCCAGATATACTTCGTATAATCATTACTTATATAATTATATGGTTAATGACTTAATGTGTTAGTCTTACATGCAAAACCATCTTTTAAGTTTTCGTGTTATATTTCGTATGGTGCTTTAATTTTTTGCTTGCCTTTTCATTGGATTGGAATTGCAGGAACAAAATTCAGTACCATCTTAGAGAGACGCACTCAGGGATGTCGCAATGGAGAAAGATGTTGTTGTTGTTGCACGGGTATACAGTTTTAGACGTAGTACTTGTCATGATATGTAGTTCGTCTTTGCGATATACTTGTGTACTTGCATTTGTTTGGACATTGAACTTCTAGAATTTGAGATATTAATGTAGGAGGATCTCTCAGCACAACTTCGTACACTAAAAAAGCGTTTGAAGGAGGCTGAGGAAGAGTAGTACAGAATAAGCGATAGTTTTCTTTTTTGTCACAAGTTCTCAAAAGAGGCGGTCTCATGCAGTTTTTTTTTGTGAGATCCCTCTTTATTAACAGACTACTCATTAGCACATTCTATCCAACCCTTATCAATTGTACGTTTCACAATTTTTGTACGTGAGGGTGTGAGGCAGTCCTTTACGTGTGTGTTTTTCTGGTTGATTTATTGAGCTTTGTGCCTTATGACTTATTGTTGTCTTGGAATAGGCCGAGGAAGACGCAGCCGCGTTAAGAGCAGAGCTCAATTCCATTCAGCAGGAAGAAATCAATGATTCCGCTGGCAGTATGACTTCTATGGGTTCACCGTAACAAATTCATATATGGGGAAAAGAGTTAAATAACCTAAAATTGGAGTTCGAGGTAACTTGAATAAGCACTTTATCGAATTGCCCGCTTGATTTTTAAATTGTTTTGACCGTCTTTTTGGTAAATATAAGTTGTATATTATTGTAAATTACTTTGATGGCTGGA
This sequence comes from Silene latifolia subsp. alba, assembly GCA_001412135.1. Classification (NCBI taxonomy): domain Eukaryota; kingdom Viridiplantae; phylum Streptophyta; class Magnoliopsida; order Caryophyllales; family Caryophyllaceae; genus Silene; species Silene latifolia. The sequence goes on from LHUT01000586.1 coordinate 19,115, forward strand.
TGATTTGAAACATCAATCAAGGGGGGCTGGAATTTAGATAAACTCTCATCAGTTTTATAAACTGAGTATATGACATATTTGTTTTTCAAGATATTGAACTGATTTTCATTTGAACAAAGAAGTACTCTTAAAAGAATTGTAAAACTTATAATTAGATTCGCGACTTGAAAGATATGGAAAAAGGTGTATTACATACTATTTGGTTCAGATGCATTGAGATTTGAGAGATATTTGTGAGACAAACATGATCTTTGTGAACTCTCTTTTTCTCTTTTTATGGATCAGTGTTTGATTAAGTTTGGTACTTTTAACAGTCTATGATCAATAGCTTACTGATTGTAAACCCTTTAGGAAGACAAGGAGAAGTTAGAGAACCAGTTGCACGATATGGCACGATATGGCAGTAATGGTGGAGAGGTTGGAAAGTGGCAAGCACAAGCTTCTTCTAGAGGTATTACCATATTATCTATTACCTTTATACATGGATATATTTCTATTCTTTCTTTTCCTGACTGCTCAACAACAGCAACAACAAAGCCACAGTCCCAACATAGGTTAGAGTCAGGCAGTAGTCAGCTAACATGAATCATCATCCGAATTCGTATAGGTTTGAATCCGCCAATATGATCAAAGGTAAATTAACAAAGGAAATCCTTTCCTAACTGCTCGATTAATTTTTTTTTTTTAGCGAGAACTGCAAGAAATATCAATGTCATTAATAATCTATCATATGGCAATACGCCGTCAACAAAAAATTATCGAAATTAATCAGATTCACATTTATGAAAATCGAATAGTACACATCTATATGGCATCTATTATTCAATTAAGGGTTTTTCTAATAGGCCATCGACACTCGTTTAATTTGATCATTTTCATTGACAGATTGATTGAGATAGAGAGACTGTTTGAAAAGAACTCGAGTCTGACATCGGCCTATCAAGAAGTTGTGGGGGTTGGGAAAATCAGGTAATTTGGGGTGCCTTTTAAGATTATTTTGGCATTTCTTGGAGGTGAAAGAGGATGGGAAAACCAAAATAAATACTTTGATGGCGGAATATAAGCACTTGATATTTGAGGATTATTATGGAAAAGAGGAGCTCAACATTCTTAAAGAAGAAAGATATGTGTATGATGTCTTTAAAGATAAATATATCAGAGTAAAAAAGGTCGAAAGCCAAAATAAGCCTTGATCGTGTAAATTAATTGAACTTTTGTATCTATAGTTACATGAACTTTATTTGGTTCCCTTGAATTCTAGAGTATAATAGGAGAAATTTGCTGTACGTTTGTGTACCACTCGATCTGTATTAAGAGTTTTTTAAAAGGAGCAAGCAATGCATTTTTCTTGCCTTAATTTTGAGCTCATATGAAGACTCTTTATTATACTCTTTATTATTTGGGAATCCTGAATTTAGGAGTGCTGGAAAGCTCATATCCTTTTCTGACTTTTAGGACTTTGGACTTCGCTGCAAATCAAAGCTCATACCCGATGACTGATTTGGCTTTCAAACATTGCTCTTGAGTTTTGAAGATTGCTCTTCAAGGACTGATTTGAATGTTCAGGAGATGTTAACTCATAGACTGCAAAACAAATACTCTTGTATTGCGCACGGAGGTTGATAGTTTGAAAAGACGGAGATGGGCCTTGGGGTTTCGCGCGCGTAGCAACAACTAGTCAATCAAAATGCCTGAAATCGTTGATGATTCATCAAATAATACTCTAAATTCTTCGCAAACTTCTTCTAGTTATGCGATTTTCGATGATCCGCTTTATATTTCAACAAATGATCAACCTACTCTTAAACTTCTTACTTAACATTTTAATGGCAAGAATTATACTAAATGGAAGCGTGATGTTTGCCTTGCTCTTATCACCGAAAATAAGGATGGTTTTGTTGATGAAGTCCTGAAATTACCTGCAAAGACTGATCATACTCACAATCAACGGATTCGCTGCAATTTGTTTGTTACTAAGTGGATTTTACATTCAATCACTACAAGAATACTGCTCTCGGGCGACCAAAATTGACGACTACTATACCTAGTCGCCAATTTAGCGACGAAAAAAAATACGGGCGACAGAATCCAGTTGCCAATTTGGCGACTACAAGTTTCCCTCCATTTTCTTTAACCTGGCGACCGAAATATTCCTTCTAATGACTGATTTTAGTCGCCAATTTGGCGACCGCGTGTTTCCGTCGCCAAAATTCGGTCGCCAATCCACTTTATACAAAACAGATCCCACCTTCCCCATATAATTACCTCCCCCATATAATTGAGTCAAAATCCTCTCCATTTCCTAAAAAGAAATGGAGTGTCCATTTTCTATCAACGGACGAGATTGCATTCTATCAACACCGAACGGTTCACGATTTATGCATAGAAAAAAAGGTTTAATAGAGTATGGAGAGGATAATATTATTAAATGGATTTGTGAGAGGAAATGGAGAGAAAGGATATGGAGAGGATCCTAATTGCATATAATTACTCACTCTCTTTATTTCTCTTTCATCATGTCGCTCATTAGTCATTCCTTACCAAAAGAAAAACTCACCTCCCCAATATAATTACTTTACCAATCCCCTATTTCTCTATCTTTTTTTTTTTACTTTACCAAAACCCCAATTCCCCCACTTTCTTCATCTTTTTTACTTTACCAAATCAAGGCGACTGCATCAAAACCTGGCGACGTTGTTGGTCCGTCCTTAAACAAGGCAAATTATGAGAAGGATAAAGGGGATTGGATTAATTCTATTGGTATTATTGCTATTGTTTTTGTTGTATTTTTGTTTTGATTAATTATGAGAAGGATAAGGAGGATTGGATAAGGGGAAAAGAAAGGTGTTATTGCTATTGTTAAAGGTGCCGATGATGTTTTTGTTGTATTTTGGTTTTGGTAATTTGGTTTGTGTTGTTGTTGTTGTTCAGTTTATTGTATATGGAATTGATAATCATTAATGGTGATCTTTGTTTTCTTCCTTTTTCAACTGGTTGTTTGAATTTTATGTTTTTGATTATTGTTAATTGTATGATAGTAACCAGAATAATTTGCATTTTTTTAGATCTAAAACTTTTTTTTTAAATGCCAAAAATGGCGACCGAATTTTTTTTAGAGACTATTTTCAGTCGCCAAATTGCGTCTAAATGGCTGCTGACTTCAGTCGCCAATTTGGCGACGAAATTTATCTGTCAGTCGCCAAATTGGCGACGGAAATCGGTCGCCCGAGTCAGTTTTGGCGACTAGGCATTGCGACTGCTTTTAGTCGCCAATTTCATTTTAGCGACTAAAATCCGTCGCCTATATTGGTCGCCCGAGAGCAAAATTCTTGTAGTGAATTGATCCCGATATTCGTGAATCATTGGATTATATTCAAGATGCTAGGGAATTATGGTTAGAAATGATAGAACGGTATGGTCAGTCCAATGGTCTAGAGGTTTATCAGCTCAAGAAGGATTTAGGTCATATTTCACAGGATCATTCCTCTTTAATGGAGTACTATAGCAAGCTGAAAACAATTTGGGATAATTTGGCCTCCATAGATCTTGTGCCTTTATGCAGTTGTGGTGCTTTAGATCAATGTTCCTGTCACCATCTCAAAAGGATGTTAGACATGGAGTCTAATGCTAAGCTGATTCAGTTCATCATGGGATTGAATAATTCCTATGATACAGTTAACACAAACATACTATCCATGGAGCCATTGCCATCTATTAACAAAGCTCTCTCCCTACTACAAAAGATAGAAAGACAGAAGAAAATTAGTGATGCAGTAGAGGTTTTAGCTGAGGCTACTGCATATTCCACCACTGCACAACAACCTGAGTGGAAAAAGGCTAAGCCTAATCCACCAAATTCTTGTACTTCTGTTGTTCAGGCATGCTACTACTGTCATGATCCTGGATATCTTATCACTGCCCGTCCTAAGCTCAGTTCTTGTGAGTGTTGTGGCAAGAAGGGCCATAAACTCGAGCACTGTTATATTTACAAAAACAAAGCCAAAGGTAACACCTGAAAAAGCAAAGGTAAGATGACTTTTCAGAAAGGTGCTAATGTTTACAAAAGGAGAGCCAATAATGCACATGCTCTTGATTGTGATGATGATGATGAAGCACTTAATTACACTCCTTTGAGTCCTGACTCTCCTTCTGCTGCTGCTTTGGACAACAAATATGCCACACAGGCCCCTCAATCTTCATTGGTTTTTGACAGTCAAATGATGAATGGGTTGGTACAGACTATGGTCAAGCAAGTTGTTCAGGCATTTTCTGATAAACCTCCTCAACAGACTTCTCACATGAACTTTGCAGGTATACTTTCTCAGTCTCATGTTTGTTCAGTCTCTAAGTGTTTGCCTACTTCAGATTGGATTGTAGACACTGTAGCTTCTGACCACATGACCTCTAGGAGTGATATGTTATATGACATAAGAATTTTACTCAAACCCATTGTTGTGAGTCTACCTGATGGGTCAATAAAAATGGTACATAGGATAGGCAAAGCCTATTTGACACCACATATGACTTTGCACAATGTTTTAATAGTACCAGATTTCAAACAAAATTTGATATCTGTTGCAAAGTTAATTGGTACTAACAATATTGTGGCAAGTTTTAACACACATGAGTGTCTTTTCCAGGACCTTACAAGTAAGGTTGTTCTTGGAGTTGCCAAGAAGTGTGGTGATCTCTACTGGCTGAAGTTTTGTGAGATATAAAATAAAGAGACTTCAAGTTTTCCTTCTAACACTTCTTGTATTGATATTGTTAGTAATATGATTAAGTGTAATAGTAATATTAATGTCACTAAGGCAGAATTACACGTTTTACATGCCAGACTAGGGCATCTTTCTATTGATAAGATGAAGCATATGTTGAATATTCCTAATTCAGAGATTAATGGATTTTTTTTGTGAAACTTGCATCTTGTCTAAGCATCATAAATTTCCCTTTCCCAAAAGTATATCCCATGCCCCAGTTCAGTTTGAGTTAATTCATATGGATATTTGGGGACTCTATAGAATCAAAGCCTTAAATGGTGCCAAGTACTTCCTGACTATTGTTGATGATCATTCAAGAAGTACTTGGACCTTTCTTTTCCAAACTAAAAATTAAGTTCATAGCCTTGTTCATGATTTTTTAGCCTATGTTGACACACAGTTTGGAATGAAAGTTAAGATTATCAGAAGTGATAATAGTGCTGAGTTCCTTCAAAGGGAGTGTCATAGATTGTTTAAAGATAGGGGGATTGTGCATCAAAGAAGTTTGGGAGGGATACCACAACAAAATGGTCGAGTGGAAAGGATGCATAGGCACCTGTTAGAAACTGCTAGGGCATTAAGACTGCATGTTGGATCGCCACTCAGGTTCTGGGGAGAGTGCATCCTAGCATCCACCCATTTGATAAACAGGATGCCAGTCAAATTGTTGAATTGGAAGAGCCCATTTGAGATACTATTTCATGAGCAGGCTCCCTATGTTGATCTCAAGATATTTGGCTGCCTATGTTACTCTGCACATGCCAGACCAGTTCATGATTGCTAATAGAGGCAAAAAATGTATATTCCTGGGATATTCTTATGGTCAGAAAGGCTACAAAGTCTATGATCTGGCCACTCATATTGTATCTATCAATAGAGATTTCATCTTCAAAGAAGATGTCTTTCCTTACAAGCTACAGCAGCAGCCTGCACAAATTGATATTCAGTCTTCAGAAGAGTTACAGATTGTTGATTTTACTACTTCTAAAGCCATTTCCCCATTATCAAACAATAATGATTTTACAAACACTTACACATCTACAACAAATACTCAAATAATATACCATACAAATAATAATCATAATGCCACTCTTGATAATTCAGTACTCATTCCTGATTTAGATGGACATGAAACAACTGACATTCCTGATGCCTCTAACATACCTGCTCCTAGAAGATCTGTTAGACCAAGACAGGTCTCTAAGAGTTTGAAGGGTTATCATTGCTCTATAAAATTGCCATTTCAACCAACTATTTCTGCAGAAAAAATTGATAACCCCACTTTTGTTAATGCTGTTATTTTACATTCCCTTACTGAATTTGATTCAACATATATGGCTTCTTTGGCCACTGTATTGGATGAGCATGAGCCCACTACTTTTGATCAAGTTGTTACATATTCAAGTGGGTGGAAGCTATGAACAAGGAATTACAGGCCTTAGAGTCCAATAACACTTGGGATTTGGTAGCATTACCTCCAGGAAAGAGGGCTATAGGTTCCAAATGGGTGTATAAAATAAAGCATAACCCAGATGGATCCATAGAAAGATTAAAAGCCAGGCTGGTTGCAAAGGGGTATAATCAAGTGAAAGACAAAGATTATAAACATACTTTTTCACCAGTGACAAAATTTACTACTATTAGGACCTTACCGGCCTTGGCAGCAACCGGATTCTTCATCAGCTTGATATTAACAATACATTCTTGCATGGTTTTCTGGAGGAAGAAGTATATATGATTTCTCCACTAGGTTATGACAAAGCTAAGCATCATGAAGTTTGTAAGCTAAAAAGATCTTTATATGGCTTAAAACAAGCATCTAGGCAATGGAATAAAGAGCTCGCCAAACACTTACTTAGCCTTGGTTTCAAACAGTCTAGGCAAGATTATTCCTTGTTCATCAAAGAAAATCCAGATGGTACCCTGATCATTGCTTTAGTCTATGTGGACAATGTTTTACTAACTGGTGATGATAAAGAAGGAATACAGTTGGTAAAGCAAGGTTTGGATGCTACTTTCACTATCAAAGACCTTGGTCACCTGAGGTATTTTCTTGGCCTAAAAGTGGCAAGAAATGATTCTGGTATTCTATTAAACCAGAGAAAATATGTTGTTGACATACTCAAAGATTTGAACATGGAGAATTGCAATGAAGATGCAGTTCCTATGCCAAGAGGGATCAAGTTATCAGTTGAGCAAGGTGAGTTATTATATGAGCCAGACAAGTATAGAAGACTGGCAGGCTGTATTACACATAATCAGATTCCTCAAAAGGCACAATCAATGTTGGGTTACATTATCCTTCCTCATCAGATTTGCAGCTCAAGGCCTACAGTGATTCAGACCGGGGACAGCGTGCATTCATCTATAGATCTCTTAGTGGTTTTTGTGTCTTCCTTGGGTCAGCACTTATTTCATGGAAAACTAAAAAACAAAAAACAGTGAGCAAAAGTTCTGCTGAAGCCGAGTATAGGAGCATGTCCTATACCACAAGTGAAATAGTTTGGCTAGAAGCTTTACTCAAGGATTTGCATGTTCAGATACCCCTACCTATTCCTCTTTTCTGTGACAACCAAGCAGCAACCCATATTGCAGAAAACCCCATCTTCCATGAGAGAACAAAGCACTTGAATGTTGATTGCCATTATGTAAGGGACAAATTGCAGGAGGGCTTCTTGGTACCACAGTATGTGCGTACTGGTCTGCAAATTGCAGACATCATGACAAAGGGTTTAGGCAACCAGCAACATTCATTTCTGGTTCACAAACTTGGACTTTATTCTTACAAAGAAAGTCCAGCTTGAGGGGAGAATGTAGATTAACTTATATTGTATTGAGGTTAAATAAGTGGTGTACTATATAAACACTGTATGTACATATTCTAATAACAAGATCCTCATTTTATTTAGATTGTTTCTCTCACTATAACAACCTCACTCAACATACTCTATTTTATTCATACATTAACAATGGAGTCAAAGGTTCTATAGGATTAGACTCTACGTCGAAGAAGAGAGAAAAAGAAAGACTATCCCCAACCGATTGATTGGCTCTACTCCCAGCGTTGACACCAGTAGTCATGGTCAATCCCAAGCGAGAAGCAACTGAGCCAAAAAGAGAATACGATGTACTTCCAAGTAAAAATAATAAGAGGTACTTATAGAAAAGTACCGCTTGACTCGACAATAAATGCGCAACACATGGCAAGAAAGAAGAAAAGGAAAATTTATTTATTTCAGTTCAATAATAATGGCCAGAGAATACAAAGCAACAAGAGAGGAAAAATGTTCCCGGAAAACGAAACACATCCGAAGAGCCGTATCCAAATTATTCTCGTGAGCGACCGATAGGTCCCGGGGAATGAGCTTTAGTAGGTTCCGGGAGAGTGGCAACTATGTCTAGAAGAAAAGCCTCCCCGACTTTGAAATTCTCCTCATTGGCAACCCTTGAATAGTGCCACAATTCTCAGAGCCTCCGCATGCACAAGTACCGACTTCCTATCACTAAACAAGATGTCCTAAAACGCCTTCCTCGCCTGATTATAGGCCGCTCTGTGCAAGCCACGGAGACACGAAAACACATCTAGTACCCTCTCCCAATCAGGGTCATCGGGCACGGACGTCGCCTCAACTTCCATCGGCTTAACAGCCGTAGCATTAACTATAGAAGTAACCGACTCCTTTGAGTTTGTAGGTCCCCTACTCCCAAGAACAATGCTCCTCTTCGACATGGACATAGGATATTTCTAACCCAAACTCTCGAAAAAATGCGAGGAACGGAACACGCAAATAAATTACAAAGTTTGGAACTCATTACTTTAGCATATATAAGAAAAGTGTGAGGACTAGGCAAAAGAGTCACCAAATGACATTCTCCTTTCTAAAGCGAAAGACCGCGGGATCTTTGCCCGAATACCAGGATTGGTCGCGTTGACTCGCCATATTGGAGAGGAGAAACGCTCGAGCGCCTGTACCAGAAGCCCTTTTGTCCATCTTGTCTGGGAAAATTGATGGGGCACGCGAAGCTGACCCGAGCCGCGTACCAAACAAAGGGTAGCACAAGTGCAAAACATTTGACACCTCATACACAAAGGTACCATTGTATCACTATAAATACTTTCCTTAACACCTTTCTCAAATGTAAGGAACTTCTTCCCTAACAACTTTCTCTCTATATGATAAGTGTATATTTTATATACTT
>LHUT01000587.1:0-25647 GCA_001412135.1 Silene latifolia subsp. alba
ATAAACTAGGCCAAACAGCACCAAAATTGGGTTCTCACAAACTCAATTTTATTAATAAATACATATGAAGTACTATTTTGAACTAAACCTTATCACAATGACTTTTCTTTATGTTACTATTTTTTTTAAAAAAAAAAACTTATATTAAGAGGGCCGGGGACAAACTTTACGAATAATTCATTAAAATTGTAACTAATTAACCTAATAACTTGTTGTAGTAGGTAACATAAATTACAAATGGCAACTAACAAAGTATTGTATATTTTGGAGTGGCAATTATAGAAAAATAAATTTTACAATGGCATATTTAGAAAAAATTGGTTTTTACAATGGCAAAGAATACATTCAACTCTAAGTTTGAGTATTATTTCGGATTTATCATGCTGATGAGTTTGTAAAACTTTCTACAATCAACAACATAAACATGCTTTTTATTATCGGTTGTATTACAATTGTATGATCTATGAAGGTGATCTCAATGTTTCTTATTCCTAGATTTGAGAAATATTTTAGCATAGTTTAAGTAGACGTGGTAGCTAAAGCGTTCAAAACTCGTCATTAAATTTGAAATTTGCTCTTAAACACACAAATACATATTCGCCATAGTCTAAAGGACTAGAGAGGTTCAAAAGTACGGGCCAACTCAACTTGGCCCAACATTCAGACTAGCTTTTGGCTAGCCCATGAGCTCACACCCCAATCCCCATCCCGATCTAGTCCGGCCCACAACTTGAGACGGGTCGACTCCAATTTTGAGAGCTCAACTCCACTTGGCCAACGAAAAACAAAAATAAATTAAAAAACTGATAGGTCCGACTCCTCCGCCAAGGTACGACACCTTACGTACTTGTCATGGCCAAACATGAGATAAGTCGGCCACACGGTCCACACCCCACCCTGCCTGTTTCTCGCGTGGGCCAGTCCTGAACTCCCGGGAAAGGGTCACCACCACATCCCTGCACCTGGCCAACCCGACCGACCCGATCTGAACTATCCCGACCCGATATCGACCTCCATCCATCACTCATGCCTCTTGTAGTAGTCTTGTATTTGTATCATTTGTATGAGTTGGGTGACTAGTTGGTGTGAAAAACAAAAACCAAACAAATAGGGGGAGTACTCTATATCGCAAGTAGTAACACAATAATCAAGTTTGGGAACTCAAAATTTAAATCAAACTAAAACAAAATACAAACAATAATAATAACAATAACAAAATAAATCAAAAAATTAAACAATGTTTCAACTCCACGTTGTTTCAACTCTTGAACATCAACCAATACTACCTTCTTCTCTCTCCTCATTCATCCCCAAATTCCTTCAAATTTTCAATCAATTCCTCAATTTCACCACCCCAAACCCTAGATCTCTCTATTATTTCCCAATTTGACCCCTAATTCGTCGATTTTGGGGATTTTTTATTGACCTAATTTCTGCATTCAATGGATTATAATATGACCGATAGCAGCGGTGAGGTTTTCTGATTTTCAAAGATCTGATCTTTTTATTTGTTTTATTTGTTTTTTGTCTGTGTTAATTTTGTTGTTTTTGAAGTTAGGGTTTTAGTTTTGTTTGATTTTAGTGTTATTGTGTTGGCGATTGTTTATTTGGGGATTTTGAGTTGAATTGGAAGTGATTTTGGTGGATTTAGTTGCTTGCAGTAGCGGAATCAGGATTTTTTGTTTATGTTTTGTGTGTGAATTTTTTTGTTTTTTTGAAGTTAGGGTTTGTGTTTTGTGTGATTGTATTGTTATTGTGTTGGCGATTGTTTATTTAGGGATTTTGAGTTGAATTGCAAGTGATTTTGGTTGATTTAGTCGCTTGCAGTAGCGGAATCAGGATTTTTGGTTAGCGAGCGAATTAGTAATTGGGGCGGGAGCGGCCGCGACCGCTCCTGCTGGTCTGCATTAGTCCTGCCACTGATTGGTTGAAGTAAAATTTGAAATTCGGCTTTTTGATTGTTATTTTGTGTGTTTATTGTTATGTTTTTGAAGTTGATTCCGTTGTTCTGCCATGGATAATATCAGGGTTCTGCAAGTGGATTAGTCTTTTTAGTTTTTCGAAGTACTATGAATGCTGTTACGGTGCCTGGATGCGGATTATTTGAAGGAAGAATTGTATTTCTTGAATCATTTTTAGTGCAGTGTTGTATAGTTGTATCACTTGTTCACACGGTTTCGTCCGAAGTTTTAGTTTTTATGTTGTGGTGATCTGTAGAGCTGAAGTGGTATGGGATTTAGTGGCAGTTAGGGGTTTACCGGAGTATTTTTTGCCGTGTTTCCCTCCTTTTAAATTTATATGGAGTAGTTGTTAATGTTGCGGTGATCTGTGATTTTCCATATAAAGCTATGAACTTCTTTATATACTTTTGTCATTAAGTGCTATGTGGGGAACAATATCTTATGAATTCAAATATTTACCGTCTTTGAAGAATTTTCTGGTTATTGGGTGGTTGCGGTTTCGTTCAAGCTGTGATCTTGATGCTTAATTGTAGTGTATGTGCTTGATGTATTCACAGGTACTGATGATGATTTACCGCCTACCCATCAAAATAGATATGGGAGAAATGCACGGGTTGCCGGTAATGGGAGATCAGCAGTTGCTGGCTCCGCTTCATATCCTAGAATGCATAATAATGACATGGAACCTGAAATTCAAAGTATTGAACGCGAGGCATACTACCATGTCCTACGCGCCTTTAAAGCTCAATCCGATGCCATCACTTGGGTACATTTATTTCTAGTTTCTTATTCCCCCCACATCCTAAACCCAAAAAAGGATTAACCAGTAAATGCATAAAAGTTAGTTGCCTAATACATGTATACATTATAGGAGAAGGAGGGTTTAATAACGGAGCTCAGGAAAGAGCTGAGGGTGTCAGATGATGATCACAGAGAGCTTTTATCGAGGGTCAATAACGATGATACAATTCAGAGGATAAGGTTTGAATATGTCATCTTCTTTTCTCTCCATAAGCTTGAATGTGTATGCCATTCTTATGTTAATGATATGTATGTCTTTGAAGGGAGTGGAGAAAGGCAAATGGGCCTCTATCTGGCGGGATGAGTTCTTCTCAGCCTATGCATGAATCTTTACCGAGTCCAACTGTTTCAGCATCACGTAAGAAGCAAAAAACAGGACAGTCAGCAGGTTCATTATCTGTTGGTCCACCTCCTCCCTTGCACTCCCCTTTGCAGCCTCCCCCAGCAGCGTTGAAACGAGGTCCATCCACTGGAGGCCGAGGCAAGAAATCCAAAGTAAGTTCATTTCGAGAAGGGCAGTTATGATTGCTATAAGTTTGCTGAAAGTGCAACCAAGTATGGTAGGTGCAGTGGTGCCCACTGGAGTCTCAAAATTAGGAAGTACTCCATAGATATGATTGCTGGCTGGTGCAGTGGTGCCTAATAAAAGTTGTCGTCTTTATGCAGTGGAATATTACTTATCTTTTAAAGTATTGGTCCGTTCATATTTATCACGTTTTATAGGTGTACCTTTAGTTCTATTATGCAAGAATTAGGTAGAACTTTAGTTACAGCATTAAAGAGTTAGATGACACGGTGATGTCTAGGCCTCTAGGGTGCCTAGAGCTTGATCGAGCTTATGTTTACCAGCTTAATGGTTACTTGCACATTTCTTGTTCATGCTGGTATCATCTCTTTTTCACGGTAGCATTCTGTACTGCAGGGTTTGCCATATCAGCCTGTAGCTCATGCTGGCCGGCCTCTGAGTGTAAACCGTGGCAGTGCTTTTGGAGTCGGTGAGCCGGCTGAAGCTGCAGATCCTGATCCATTGATTGGTAGGAAAGTGTGGACAAGATGGCCTGCAGATAATAATTTCTACGAGGCTGTAATAAGGGATTTTAAAGAGGTACAGTTTTTACTCCAACAGTAGAAAATGAAAGAAAAAATCCGAGAGGAAAATAAAATAGAATTAAAGGAGGTTTTCAGTACAGATTATAATTGACTACAGACCCGGTGATCTCGTTTACATTTTCCAGGGACGGCATGCTCTAGTCTATGATGTCAACACACCGAAAGAAGCGTGGGAATGGGTGAACCTTAGAAACGTAAGCTTATTTTTAATCTTTTATTTGAATGCTTGATAACAAAAGGGTATTTTGAGTCTGTTACAACTCAAAAGGTCTACTAGTAATGTTGGGGGAGTAGCCCATCAGAGGATTGGGGGAGGTTTTACCTTTCATTTCTACATTCCAAATTATTACTTTTGATGAATGAGTTTTCTCCCAATTGTCACCCTTGGACCCGAAAGGCCCTAGGCTCAGTTTTACCGAAAATTAGAGTGTGTTAATACCGGTTTGATCTACACTATATCTGTTTCTGATCATGGATGTTTCCTGCTTAATATGCTCCATTTTTTATTTTTTTTACTTCACATTTGTTCTAAATGGCCAAAAGGTGCACTACGAGAGCTGTTAATCTGTTATACATGCAACATTTTACTTTGATAGGATAAGTTACAGTGATGAAGTGATTCCGACTTTATTGTGCTTTTATTTTATGTCTGCTTTCCAAGCTGGTGATGTCTCTCTTTGGTATTCATACAATTGACCTATGAACATGTCAATCTTCCATTGATCATCTCTTGGATTCTTGTGTGTCAGAAACTGTAGTTTTAAGCTCTCATGTAGGTTCACACTTCGCTTCAAGAGCTTTCTGTCGCTGAACAACCTTGGCTTCCTTTGCGGCTGCGTATAAGCCCTGTTTTCCTGCCCAATTTTTTTCAACTCTTCTTTCCTGGTAAATTAGTAATCATGAAACACGCGATTTTGTGTGTAGCCAAATTAGTACTCCGTAGTAGATTGCTTCAGGGTCTCGTGGGGGTTCCATTGCATTTTAGGTGTTGGAGTGAGCTTAGTTAAAAAATTTAATTGAGTATATTTTTGGTACTTATCATGATGTAAGATCTGGGAAGGACCATTATTGCGAAATATAATGTCTTTTTTTTTGAAGTAGTTAAAGTTACTCCAATATAAGTACTATGGTGGAGACAGGGGAGAGACACTGTTAAATGCCAATGTCGAGGATGAGTATTCGTGCAAGAATGTGGCAGCGCTTTCTTTGTTTATCCTGCTTTTATGTTTGAAAGGAGCCATGTAGACACACATTTATTGTTTGCTCTCATTCTTTATTTGTGTGATTTACAGCTGTGGATTTTCACTTTTTCAATCGTTGCTTACTTTGATACCAATGTCCAAAAAATTCAGAATCTTTTTTATAAAGTCTAGATAATGTATTAAAATACTTTTTTCCTCAGATATCTCCTCAAGATATCAGGTGGGAAGGTGAGGATCCGGGAATCTCACAAAGTGGCGGTAGGACTGGTCAAGGCCACGGACCAAAGAGGCCTATGATTCGTGGAGGGGCTGTAGGTGGTATAGGAAGAGGTCGTGGTAGCTTTAAGAGTTCGAGCAAGAAGGATCAATTTCATCCCCAAAATGGTATTGGGAGAAAAGGGTCAGCAGATATTGAGTTGTTACATACTGATACGCTAATTAAAGAGGTGAGTGATGAATGATCTCATTTGAGATATTCATGAGAGGAATTTGCACCCCGTAATTTATTATATTCTAAGTGTTATAACGTTCAACTGAAATGTCATTCCACAGGTGGAGAAAGTATTTAGCGGCGCTCATCCTGATCCGACGAAGGTTGAAAAAGCCAAGAAAGTCTTAAAAGTAACACTTCGCAACTTTCAAAACCTTTTACATTTTTATATTGTAGGATAATTTATTAATTTGTATACATTTCATAATCATCAGACAAAAAGGGCATAAAACTCGTGTTTGTCATTATCCTGATCTGGGATCTTAATGAACTTTGTTGTTGCAGGAGCACGAACAAGCACTGATTGAAGCCATTGCTAGGCTTGAGGTTCCATCTGATGGTGAAAGTGGTAATACCTTACTGCCTTTTTATTTTTCTAAGGATTAAGGCCTTGTTTGGATACCAANATCCTCTACTCTCCCTCCCTTTCCTTTCCCTCCAAATCTCTCCATCCAAACACACCTAAGGAACCTTTTCCCCCTCCCTCGTTAGTTATTTGGAAGTTGAAATTAAATTTCTTCCATTTAAATTTAGTTTTACAATTTTGCCTCAAACAGGGAAATGACTTGCTTGTTTTCATCTCATTTCACGACTCCGAAAAGATCAGTAGAAATGGGACTTGCTAAGTTGCTATCTTATGATTTTTCTTAAAGAAAGAGCTTTAAGAGCAAAACAGGCAAAAAAGACGGGTTTTAGCAAGATTTGAAACAAAAAACTAAGATTGCACGAATCTTTACATAATCTTCCCGAATCAATGTTCAAAAGACTTCATAGTCTACCACCTAGCTTTTATTGCTCATTGTTTCCTTTATGTTGTGTTATCATCATTCATGCTATCAGTTGGAGACTTTATTCAGTCAATTTGTCGGTGAAAATGTCTCATCGCCTGTAGGCTGTAACTGATCATTAGGAATTTAGGAGTTCCTGATAGTTAATTTATTTTATCGATTATGTTTCTAAATCAGATGACGGAGATCATCCTTTTTCACGAGGGAATGTGATGGACCAAGAGGTAGTAGCATGGAGGAAACAGCAATATGTTGAGATGCGTGGAGTCGGTAGGGCATGTCAAGGTCCGGATGGTGATAATGCCAGACATGCTTCTGAAAAACTGCTTGAAGCCTAGTCCTTTTGATGTCGCCGGTAGGGTTTGGTAGGCTAGCTTGAGAAGTGTGGTTTGTAGTAGTGTATTCTCATAACCATGTTGTAAACTTATTAACTTGTACCGCGACAAAGAAAACCGTTCATGTAAAAATCTATCTAACCGGTAATACTCCCTCTTTTCAACTCCGCTTGTACCGGTGTATTAATGACTTAATGTATACATTTAGCTTTTGCACATAGTTTAAGAAAAACTATGATTTTATTCATTTTGCCAGTTTCATCCCAATTTTATCACGCCACATGCCCGCACCCCGTCTTCCACCCTTAACTCCTTGGGTCCTTATCACTCTGCTAGTCTGTCTCCGCCATCTCACACCTCCGGCTGTAATCCTTCACCCAGCAAGGGTTTTAGTTCTACAAGTAGAAAGTACGTTTCATTTGCAACCTCTGTTAAACCCATTAACATTTTTCCTACAAGATCAATGCTTTTTCTTCACCAGCAAGTCTCTCTTGTGACGGGTCATGTACTATCTATGTGGGTAGATAAGACAAAACAGAATGCTATTTCCTATGTAATCTGTTTTTGTCTTATTTACCCACATGAGTAGTATTTGACACGTCGTAAGATTACGATTAATATACCCGTCATAAATAAGAATATACGTTTCTCCAATATGGAATAAGGCAATACACAAATTCTTATTTCAGACNTAGATGTTAGTCAACTTGAAAACTCCTAAAAGGAGTATTGTTGCCCAAAAATTTATTTCGGAAATAAAATAAAGCTAATAAAATAAGGCGCCTCGCGTCAAAAAGGCGCGCGCCTCATCGCTTCAGCCCCTTATCGCCTCGGTGCGCCTTGCGCCTCTTCAAACTAAGATCTTTACAATCTTTCGAATAAATGTTCAAAAGACTTCATAGTTAACCACTTGGCTTTTATTGCTCATTGTTTCCTTTATGTTGTGTTGATCATCGTTCATGCTATCAGTTGGAGACTTTATTCAGTCAATTTGTCGGTGAAAACTGAAAATGTTTATCACCTGTACGCTGTAACTGATATAACTGATCATTAGAAGTTCCTGATAGTTAATTTATTCTATCGATCTTGTTTCTAAATCAGATGACAGAGATCATCCTTTTTCACGAGGGAATGCGATAGACCAAGAGGTAGCATGGAGGAAACCGCAATATGCATGCGTGGAGTCGGTAGGGCATGTCAAGGTCCAGATTTGTCATTGTTGTAAACTTATTAACTTGTCCCGCGACAAAGAAAACACGTTCTTGTAAAAATCTAACCTACCTTTAATACCCTCTTTTCAACTCAGTTGTACCGGTGTATACATTTAGTTTTGGCACATAGTTTAAGAAAAACTATGATTTTATTCATTTTTCTAAGTTCATCCCAATCTTATCATCCTGCTAGTCTGCTGCCGCCACTCACACCTCCGACAGCAACCCTTCACCCAGCAATGCTTGTGCTGTTCATTGCCGGGTAGTCGAGTACAAGCATTCAATGGAAGCGACTCAGCACTACTGCCATAATCTTTTGTTTTAGATCTACGACGAGCAGAAAGTATGTTTCATTTGCAAACTCCGTCATATCCATCACCTTTTTCCTTATAAGATCAATGCTTTTCTTCAATAAGTATGTGGTACTAGGAAAGGGCGGTGTTATTAGTCAATGTCTTACACTCCTTTTTCTTTGTGTTTTTCCATTTATAACTGACATTTGTGTCTCATGGACCATTATGCTATCTTTTCCTTGTCACACATCCATCAATTTGTGTTAATATAAATGATCACCAATTTTGTTAGTTGAGAGATGTGTGATACAATTAGTCTCACTTTAGACAGATACCTGTTTAAAGTGTAGACGGGTCAAATATGTCATCACTTACATAATAAGTATCCGTCTAAAGTGTAGAAGAGTCAAATATGTCACCATTTATATAATAAGACAAAGCGGTGACATTCCACTTCTTGTTTGTCTTATTATGATAGTGGTGTGATATTTGACCCGTCTATAACTTTAGACGGATAGTGTCCGTCTAAATTGAGAATTTGTGTGATATCAGACTTGATGAAACTGACCTAACATGAATAATCTGACTCGCACCCGAGTCGACATCAAAGATGGACTTGAGCGTGACCCGAAACCTGAATTAATAAGTTGTTTATTTTTGCAAACAGACTCGACACCTAAAATATCGAGCATGATCCAAAATATCAAGAACTGAAAAAATAAACTAGTATACATGCACTAGTGTTGTACTAGTATTAAACAAAAAAAAGTGTTTTTTTTTTTTTTTTTTTTTTTTGGTACAAAAAAAAGTGTTGTAGTATTAAACAGTAAACATAATTAAAAAACAAAATCAAATGTAAAACAACCCGACAATTATTTCCCATACTAACAATTAAAATAATTAAAAAATCTGTAGCAGAAAATACCGAGATACCCTGCTCATTTCTCTATATTCCCGCCTTTAAAACAACAAGCGTGGGGCTCAAACCCAAAAATACCAATTTTACCCTCCTATAATCAACCCAATAACCCCAATTTCTACTAAATCCACAAGGACAAAATGGTCAATCCACACCTCTAAAAACGGCCACTCTTTTTTCACCTCGCAGTCGTCTCAATCTAACATTGGTACTCCAAGATTCTTTTACCTTTTTTGAATTTTA
Organism: Silene latifolia subsp. alba; assembly: GCA_001412135.1. NCBI lineage: Eukaryota > Viridiplantae > Streptophyta > Magnoliopsida > Caryophyllales > Caryophyllaceae > Silene > Silene latifolia. Next base: position 9,354 of record LHUT01000587.1, read on the forward strand.
AATCACACTTACTTAATTACCCCTCAATTCCACCAAATATTACTCACCCATGCCACTACACAACCCGTTTTACGCCAATTCCAATTATCTATCTAATTCCTCATCTACCGTTCTACTCTCTTCATCTTGTAAAACATCGCTAATTTAACGTAAATTATCACCATTTTTACTATCCGAGAGATATTACTCACCGCTCTTGTCAATGTCATTCCCTATCTCTTTTTATGTCATGTCTAACATTCCACTATCTTTTCCTTATGAGTGACTCATCATCAATTCAATACAAATTAATGCGACTTTTATCGCAAATCGTCTTTTCTATCCCAATCCGTATCTCACAGACCATTCCGCTGTCATTTCCTTGTGACACATTATCAATTCTACGTAAATTATCACCAATTTAAATATTTGAGAGACGATATCTCATAAGATAAAAGTAGTTGAACACAAAAGCCGGACAGATAATCTCGACTTGTTCTCGACTCGACTCGACTCCCCATAGGGGCATTTCCGTAATACTCCAACACAACACTAAAGATAGACTAGTACCCCGTAACACTCACACTGAAAAGTGAAAACAGTGACACAAGAGTAGAGTACTGTGTGACTTGTGAGCAAAACGCTTTGCTTACTCCATTGGTCTTCCTCTCCCCTTTGCTTGCTTTCTCTCTACTACTTTTTCTCTCTCTCTTTTCACTTCAATTTCTCTCTCCTAGGGTTTACTTTCTCTCTCTTAATTTATCCATACTGCTGCTAAACTTCGGAACATCATCTCTCTACGGTAACTTTAATTTAATTTAATTTTTCTGTACTTTTGATTTTTTTACTGTTAAAAATGTTTGCTTGATTATTAATTTTTTGTTTTTTTTATTGATTTTTTTGGGTAGGTGGAGCTGAGGTGAAACGATGTCGGCTTCGGCATCGCGAGAAGGAGGTGGTGGTGGTGGCGATCAACCGCCGGCGCGGCGGTTGATGCGAACGCAGACGGCAGGGAATCTTGGTGAAACGGCGTTTGATAGTGAGATTGTTCCGTCTTCTCTTGTTGAAATCGCTCCGATTCTTCGTGTTGCTAATGAAGTTGAAAAGCATAATCCGAGAGTTGCTTATTTATGTAATGTTTCTAATTTTAGTGTTAGGTTTGAGTTTAGTTGATTGATTGATTGACTGTTTTGATTGTTGCTCCCTCCGATTCAACTAGTTGTTTACGTTTTATTTTGATTGTGTTTTTGTTTTTATTCTTTCGTGAGGAGGATTTTAATAAAGCGTAAATAAGTAGTTGAATGGGAGGGAGTATGTTGAAGTGTGATTTGCTTCCTAATTTGTTTGTGTGTCAAATTTTGAAATTTAGTGGTAGAGATATGTTTTCAGCTAGTAAATGAGTTTGCATGTTCAACCGAGTGTTCAAAGTGCTAGATAGACAATTCTTATGTTTATTTTAGGAAATGAGGTAGATTCTGTTCGTAAATCCCGTAAAAGACAATTCTTTGTTTATTTTAGGAAATGACGTGTAGATTCTGTTCGTAAATCCTGTATCGTTTCGGTCTGTACTCAGTAGTTTATATTATGGAATCGTGTACGGTGCTGTAGTCGTCATATTATAGTTTGTGTAGCTCGTAAAGGTAACTATGGTCAGTAGCGAGTGTTTGAGTAGCCAAATGCTCGAAGTGCCTAATGAATGTTTCTTTGATTCATCAACTTATTTTGGAAGACGTTGTATATCCATGGTCGACAGTTGATATTAAGGAACCACTTAACACTTCCTATTTGGAAAGTGTCGTGACTATGTCTTAGTTAGCCGAATGCATATACTGCAATATGGATCATTTTTAGTACGTGCTCTCCTTACCTTGTAGTTTTTTGGATGTTTGCCCTCTTTGAACAGAGGAGACCTCAAATCCCTTTTTGGCACCCTTTTCTCTTGTTTATTGATTTGAGAATTTGTCTTAAGTTTTCCATTTGGTTTGCCAGGTCGATTTTATGCATTTGAGAAAGCACATAAACTGGATCCAACATCCAGCGGCCGTGGTGTCCGACAATTCAAAACTGCTCTTCTTCAAAGGCTAGAAAAGGTAGTAAAATTTTGCAGGGTTAGGATATGTATGTATATGACGCACCTGTTCCAACGTATCAGATACTAGATAGATAATTATACGCTCAATAACAACAACATTACCCCAGCCTCAATGGTTCCCACAAATTGCGGGGTAAGGGGAAGTCTTACCCTTGTGTTAGCAACACAAAGAGATTGTTTCCGAGTGACCAAAGATGAAAATTGCGTCGAAAACTATATCGAATGACTGGTACTTCACGATAATTATGCACACAACTAACATTTATTTGATGTGTACCCTTTAATATTATGGTGTGAGCAGTATATGGTATAACATAGTTATTATTACTCATTTAATGATATGCATACCTTTTCACCAAAAATAAATAAATGATGTGCATAGGATTGGGCCTTTGTATGTTGAATAATTGTCTAATTTTAATATTGTGTCTCTGGCTTATTAGGCCATTAGGGTTCTTTAGGAAATTCAGCATTCGGGTTTTCTCAACTGTTAACAACTTTGAACTTTGGCTGTGATAATATGCTATAAGACTGAGATAGATATGTTGAACCTTTGGTAGTATGGAGGTGGCAGCTATGGCTGACCATGAGTTTTTGATTTACTGAATCAATTTTTGTATCAGCTGTGGACCGTGCTGTTCTTAACTTGTAAGGATCTGTGGTTATGTATATGGCCGTAAGGCTTCTGAGCTGTTCCTTATATAATATACAGTACTAATTTCTAACAATGCAGGAAAATGATCCAACTTTAAAAGGACGAGTTAAAAAGAGTGATGCACGAGAAATGCAAAGTTTTTATCAGCATTACTACAAGAAATATATTCAGGCTTTGCAAAATGCAGCCGACAAGGCAGACCGGTGAGTAGCTTGATATATGCAACTTTTGAGAAATGTCTATTGTGTCTCTGTTGTTGTTTAATCTAGAATATTTGCTATGATTTCTATGTGCAGCGCCCAGCTTACGAAGGCGTATCAAACTGCCAATGTTCTGTTTGAGGTACTGAAGGCAGTTAACCTGACGCAGTCTATGGAAGTTGACCCTCAGGTAAGAAACTAATTCATGGGCATATTGCATTTAAGGGCACATTTTTGGCTTGTATGGTATTTAATGTAATCAGTTATAACTCTATTATCCTAATTGAGGTCAATCTTATATAGGTTTTGGATACTCACAATAAGGTAGCCGCAAAAACAGAAATTTATGTCCCGTACAACATCCTTCCTCTTGACCCTGATAGTGCAAATCAGGCGATTATGAGGTTTCCGGAGGTCTGTCTCCGACCTTTTAGTTCTCCTTTATACCTTAGTTGTAGATCTTTGTATATTTTGTTTCTCTCTAGAGGCAGTTAACAACGCCTTTTAGTTGTCCTTTATACCTAATTACCAGAAATATTCATTCAGATCCAAGCTGCCATTGTTGCCCTTCGAAATACCAGAGGTCTCCCTTGGCCTAAGGACTACAAGAAAAAGCAAGATGAAGACATCTTAGATTGGCTTCGAGCAATGTTTGGATTTCAGGTCTTGCATTGAAATTTATTTGTATTTGGTTATTCTATCTTCACTCGTCTTGGTTCCAAGGATGTTGACTGTCATTTTTGTTATCGTTTTTCCAGAAAGATAATGTGGCAAATCAACGAGAACACCTGATTTTACTGCTTGCTAATGTACATATACGGCAGTTTCCAAAGCCGGATCAACAACCAAAGGTAATTACGCTTTTTTGGTCTTTTCCTGTACAATATCTGTTAATTTGCTGTAGTTTGGAGTTTTGCTGCACCTCGAGATCGCATATAATTAGCACAGTGAACTTTTGTGCGCGGCTGCATTGACATAGTTTGTAGTGATTAGCTTGTCAGATAAGCTTTAATGCAACAGTTTGTTTTCAGTTGGATGAACGGGCGTTGACTGAAGTGATGAAAAAGCTTTTCAAGAGCTATAAGAAGTGGTGCAAGTACTTGGATCGCAAGAGCAGCCTTTGGTGAGCTTCATGAACTCCAATAATATTTTTTCTTGCCTGGGGGCTGGGGCTTTTATCTTTGAGACTAAAATATAGGAATCGACTTTTTGTTTTGAAATAGACATCACGCTTCATTTTATCTTACTCTGTGAAGGTCCTAAACTCCTAATCATTTGTTTACCTTTGATTAAAATATACCTCACAAATAGAATTGAAAAGGTAAACAAATGAATGGGACAACGGGAGTAAATACTAACAATAACTGTTGTAGATAACCTTTTGCAGCTGTAATTTATATTCTAACCCATCTTCCAATGTAATATGTTGAGTCAAAAATTAATTATTTCAGGTGTTTCTTTTCTTTTTTACTCGGGGGCTTCACAGAGTAGTTATTTGTTCGGGTTGTATGGTAATTGTTTCCTAAATTGCAGGCTGCCGACAATACAGCAGGAAGTGCAACAGCGTAAGCTATTATACATGGGGCTTTATCTCCTTATTTGGGGAGAAGCTGCAAATTTGAGATTTATGCCAGAGTGCTTGTGCTACATTTATCATCATGTACTTTTCTGCAGCACTATATTTTAATTCCGGGTGTTTCTTTTTCCCTCGTAAACTAGCCATTTTTAATAAGTGATGTTGAATTTCCTGATCTCTCTTCATAAACGCTTCTTGTAGATGGCTTTTGAGCTGTATGGCATGCTTGCTGGAAATGTGAGTCCCATGACCGGTGAGAACGTGAAGCCAGCATATGGTGGTGAAGAAGAGGCATTTTTAAGAAAAGTTGTAACGCCCATATATAAAGTTATAGCAAAGGTATTACATTGTTAATTTTGCTATGTATGAAGATGTTAAAGTAACCCTTCAAACACGTGAAAATTTTGAACATTGTTGATGCGCAGGAATCAGAAATGAGTAAAAAGGGAAAATCAAAGCATTCACAGTGGAGAAATTATGATGATCTGAATGAATATTTCTGGTAATTAGGTTCATAAAATGTTTCTTTTTCTCATATCACATGCTCTAACATGTGTTTTAGCGTGTATTGCGCATACTCTGTGAGGTTGAATCTCGTTTCTTTTTTGTGATCACAGGTCAGTTGATTGCTTTCGTTTAGGCTGGCCAATGCGTGCTGATGCAGATTTCTTTTGTTTGACCACAGAGGAGTCTTCACAAGATAGAAATGGGGTAAAATTTGGTTATTTATCTCTTGTATCATAATTTTACAAATATTAGTTCTCAATTATCTCCCTAGTTCAGATCATTGTATTTGAAGTTGCTCTATCTGGATTGCTGGATAACCATGGTAAATGCCTAATGTCGAATAGCTTGGTGCATGGTAGATCTGTAGGTCTTTGTACGTGTTTAGTCAAAGTAGGGATTAACATCTAGGAAAGGCTCATCTACGCGCTGTCAGTTAGAATTACAATTTTCTGTCCATTTAACACAAAAACATTAAATTTCCTATATTGATATAGATTCATGCTCTAACCTGAAGTAGGTTTTGTTACTGCCGGATGATTTCTTGACAGTATTTGATTATTCATATTCAAATGTAATGCCTTTGTGGTTCTCAGGAAGGAGTACCTGCTCGCCGAGATCGATGGGTCGGAAAAGTTAATTTTGTTGAGATTAGGTCATTTTTGCACATCTTTAGAAGTTTTGACAGGATGTGGAGTTTCTTTATTCTAGCCTTGCAGGCAAGTGGAATTTACTATTTCTGTATTTGTCAATTGTTTCTCTTTATATGTTTTGCGGTGGTTTTTGAGCTTTGATGCTTTTGTTGTTCTCGTGGTTTTCAGGCTATGATAATTCTTGCTTGGAATGGCTCAGGAGACCCTAGTGCAATATTTGAAATTCGTGTTTTCAAACAAGTTCTAAGCATCTTTATAACAGCCTCAATATTAAAACTTGTGCAGGGTAAGTAACACATACTCCCTCCTTGTCACTATAATATAATTTTCCTTCTTTCCATTTTAGGTATGTTACCATGATATTCCTTTTCCTTTTTGACACAATGTGTCGCTAATACTGCCCTATCTCTTCCCCACGCATCCTTCTTTAAATAGAACCACATATTCCTCTTCCCTAAAATATTGTGCCCAAAAGTATCGGAAGATCATAGTGAAACGAATTGAGTATTAGTTTGCTACTTTGCTTAATACTAACTGAGCTCACACTGGGCAAGTGAGTGGCCGTCAAGTTGACATAGAAATGCTGGAAATTCAAAAAGGCTAGTGTAATTATCAAGCAGACCAACTGTAGAAGATTTCCCATAAAAAGGGAGGACATGAATTGTTGCAGTCATCTACTTGTTGATGGAAAATGTAGATATATGACTATATGTAGGAAGTTATTTCATCCATTGACATATAATCGAATTCAGGGGACATTGGAGAGTGACACTCATATTAAAACTGGGAACAAGACATGTCCCTGTATTGTTCGCAATATATGTTCTTTTAATGTATATTTAGAAATCTAGAGATCCCTTATCTTGTACACAAGTGTGAATTTTGCCTCAAGAAAAGTAGGTTAACTGCATTTGAATTTATTCTTAGCTCTTTTTCAAAGGGATTTCTAGTTTTCTGTATTTTCTTTTTCTTTTAGTCACACATTATTTCTCCTAGCCCGCTTCCTTCTTTTCAATTTTTCATTGGTTCTATCTCATGTTGATTGATTGTTCAACAACTTCACAATTCTTGTTTAGCTTAAGTCAAATGATTTTGGGACCTAGACTTTGTCTCAGCGTTGTTCATTTTTAATTGTATGATCGTGCATGTCATGTCAGTTAAACTGGTTATTCTCTTTTTTCAGCGGTCCTTGATGTAGTTCTTAGCTGGAAATCAAGGAGGAGTATGTCATTTCATGTTAAGCTAAGATACATATTGAAGTTCCTTACTTCTGCTGCGTGGGTGGTAGTCCTACCGGTGACATATGCTTACTCATGGGACAATTCTCCTGGATTGGCTAATACTATTAAAAGTTGGTTTGGTAGCAATGCAAGCAAACCTTCACTATTTTTTCTGGCTATTGTCATCTATTTGTCACCAAATATGCTTTCTGCTGTGCTGTTCCTGTTCCCCTTCATTCGTCGTCTTCTTGAAAGATCTGACTACAAGATTGTGATGCTAATGATGTGGTGGTCTCAGGTATTCCGAGTTCTATCAATAATCCAAGTATCTTCTGTTTCTTTCGTACTCTTTTAAGGCCACATTAAGTTTCTAGTGTATTTGCTGACTTTTTCCTTTTTCCCTTGTTTAATTAAATTTTCGCAGCCCCGGCTTTATGTTGGGAGGGGAATGCATGAAAGTGCCTTTTCTCTTTTCAAGTAAGGAGTTAATTGCTATAAGGAAGTATTTGTGATGATATTATAAATTCGAAACCTGATATGTCACGTGTTTTTTCTTGATTCTGTAGGTACACATTGTTCTGGGTCTCTCTTTTGGCAACAAAATGTGCATTTAGCTTCTATGTAGAGGTGTGAATCCTGATATTATTTAATGTTCTCTTGTTATATGCTGTTGTCAGAAATAATGAAAATGCATGCAATCAGTAACCATTTTATCCAAATTCCAAACATAGCATCCGTGATCACTTTAGCGGGGATGGCTTCTAGTTAATTTAATTGGACTTGCTATTAGGGTTTTATGGTAAATAATGTTTCTGGTATTACTTTAATCATCAATTACTTGGCCTCTCTCTGGACCTTTAACTTTAATATGTAGGATATGTTCTTAATGGTACTTTTGTGAGGAGTGTCTTCTTTGCTAGGTGGTAGTGTGTCCAACTACTTCTCCTTGTATGTACATTATGTCATTTTTATTTTGTCTACTCCCATCTTAGAGTGTGTTTTCACTGCAGATTAAACCATTAGTATCTCCAACCAAACAGATTATGTCAGTTCACGTAACACATTACAAATGGCATGAGTTTTTTCCTCAAGGTAATGTACTCTTGTGTCTTGTTCGAACTTGTCAATGTGTTGCAACTTGTACTGGGACGACGAATTAATCTGTATTTTTTCTGCAGCCAGACACAACCTTGGTGCTGTGATTGCATTATGGGCTCCAATTATTTTTGTACGACTATGGAGCTAATTTTTTTTTTTTTTTTTAACTTCCTTTGTATTGTTTTAGTTTTACTGTATTCATCCAACACTGCTTACTGTTCTTCCTTTTATCAGGTTTATTTCATGGACACTCAAATTTGGTATGCTATATTCTCCACAATCTTTGGAGGTATATATGGTGCGTTCCGTCGTCTTGGAGAGGTAAACAGAGTCTCTACTATGCTTTGCTTTTTGCCCAAATTAAAGGTGATGTGGGCTGACTGGGGCATCTTTCACGGGGTATCTCAATTTCAGTTCTTACATCTTATGTAATCTTTTGCTCCCAGATACGAACGTTGGGTATGCTTAGATCTCGGTTTCAGTCTTTGCCTGGGGCTTTCAATGCACGTCTCATTCCAGCAGAGAAAACAGAACACAAGAAGAAAGGTCTGAAGGCTACTTTCTCCATGCGATTTCCCAATGTAAGGAAAGAGACATGCAAAATGCATGAATTGTTTTTTTTGTATATATTTTTATATTTTATTTTTAGTTAACCTCGTTTTAGTTGTTTAGTGGATTTATGTATTTCAACTTTCGACATTTTATTAGATACTCTTGTTACTTTGGAACCTGCACACTGCCTTGTTCATTTCACTGTTTGATGTTTTTCACTAGAGGCTAAATGGTATACTCATGCCACCTCATTTCTCTGCCTTTGCAGTTTTCCTCCAATAAGGAGAAAGAAGCTGCTCGATTTGCTCAATTGTGGAATCAAATTATAACAACTTTTAGAGAGGAAGATCTCATAAGCAATAGGTAATATCACTCATGTAGATTTTTTTTATGAAGGAAATGCCTGAAATTTATCTTCTACTTAGTGTTATGGTGTCATGTGGTAGATAGCGGTCTCCATTACTCACAAGTTTGGCTGCTTGTTTCTTTCAGGGAAAGGGACTTGTTACTCGTTCCATATTGGGCTGACACAGACATAGACCTAATTCAGTGGCCTCCATTTTTGCTTGCTAGCAAGGTTTGTTACTTACCTTAGTAAGCTCCTAGCTAATTAATTGCCTTCTTATTTAATGGATGTTGTCACAGATTCCAATCGCGCTAGATATGGCAAAGGATAGCACCGGGAAGGACAAGGAGCTGATGAAAAGAATTTTCTCTGATCCCTATATGCCATCTGCCGTCCGTGAATGTTATGCTTCCTTTAAAAGCATCATTAGGTTCATGGTTCAAGGCCGTGCCGAGAAAATGTACGTTGGTTGGTTAACTCTTGTTCTCCTTATAGACAAAATTATTCATGATAGCTTATTAATCTTCTTGCCCTCCTTTTGTTTATGGGAATCAGTGCATCACCCTCTTGGCGTCTTCACGTACATGGGTTTTACCTCCTTGATGTCCTTTTTTATCCTTCATTACTTTTCTAACAAAGGGTCAGGATTGGAGTAGTTAATGTCTCTTAAATGTGTACAATTTGGCTGTGCTGTATTTTCTTACATCCTTGTGTTTCATATTTTACAGTGTTATAGAGAATATATTTGCTGAAGTTGAAAGGCATATAGAAGCAGGAGACTTGGTTACAGATTATAAAATGAGCGCTCTTCCTAGTCTGTATGGACATTTTGTTAAGCTGATGGAGAGCTTAGTATGTGTTTCATGATAATCCTTGTTTTATTTTCTGGTGTGTTACATGCTGTTTCTGAGTTCTGCCTAACTAATCAATTTGCTTATCCAGTTAGAGAATAAACCCGAGGATAGAGATCGAGAAAAAGTTGTCATTTGTTTTCAAGACATGTTGGAGGTTGTGACTAGAGATATAATGGAGGACACTAGCGTGCTGGAGTCAATTCATGGTGGATCAGCTCATGACGGTGTAGCATCGTTCGAGCAACATTCTCAGTTATTTGCATCGCCTGGTGCAATTAGATTTCCTATTGAACCAGTAACAGAAGCCTGGAAAGAGAAGGTAGTGTTAAGTTGTAAAAGTAAATAACAAAGAAAATAATAATGTGTACCTTGAGTTCTGAATCATTTTTTTTGTTGAGGCAGATCAATCGGTTGTACCTGCTTCTTACTGTGAAGGAATCTGCAATGGATGTGCCATCCAATTTGGATGCTAGGCGCCGACTTTCTTTCTTTTCAAATTCGCTCTTTATGGATATGCCACCTCCACCCAAAGTCCGCAACATGCTTTCTTTCTCGTAAGTAAAAACGCGTGTGACTATTCTGAAGCACAAGGCATGTATACATTAGTGTAGTTTTTCTCGTCAGTACAAACGTCCTTATGACCAGACGTTGCACCTAGAAAGGTGTAGTGCTTGTATCCATCATTCGCTATTTATAGGTCTTTGTTTTGTTCATCAAATGACCATCGTTAGCTAGATCAAATGACCACTGGTGATGTCCTCATCTAAGATTCAGTCAATATTTCTGGCTTGTTTCTGTTGGTATGGCTTTTTGACTTTTCCAACCGTGCACCTCCCAAAGGAAGATTCTTCCTTGAATGTTGCTATTTCGCTTCATCCTATTTATGTTACGGCCTCGTGCAGGCCTCTAAGCTGAATATGTCAATTTTTAAGAATGTAGTATGCTGACGGTAAGTTCCTGGCCTTGCTGCTCCTTAAGAATGTAGTGTGCAGTTGCTAAGTTGTTGCCAACCGACTTAGACCTAGAAGTTTGAGCCATTGATGTTGTGAAGGCGACGGCTACTTCACATAGTTTGTTGGCTTGTTGGTATGTTTTAGACTGTTACATGGTTATTATTACTCTATAATCTAGTGTTTTAGTGCCTGTGAGACAGAGATTGCATGCTTGTGATAAAAATCCGTTGGTCCATGAATTAACTCACTCTTGGGATCTTTTGTCCTCCGTTACTTAGTCGAGGCCATTGTGGTTTGGTATCCCACTTCTTTCATCCACTTTATCTCCTTCATAACTTGCTACATTCTTGATGTTTTGTGCAAAATAAACAAGAAAATATTTTCATGGACCGAAGTAGTTTTTATGGAACTTCTATAAATAAAAATAAAAAATGGTTTACTAGATAAGATGCTTTTGGTCATTTTGTGGCTGATTTAGGTACTATGTTTTTTTTATCATGAGCATTTGTCGGAATCGCTTGTAAGTAATTTCTGTTTTCTACAATGATCTGTGCAGTGTTTTGACACCTTATTATGTAGAGGAGGTCCTCTTCTCATCGCTAGATTTGGAAACTCAAAATGAAGATGGAGTCTCAATCCTGTTCTACTTGCAGAAGATTTTTCCAGGTTTCTTAGGGATTGCTTGCTTATAATATTAGATGTAAATAAAGAAGTCATTAGTGCTTTTCTTGTGTTTCGGGGGATATTGATATTCTGATCTCAACAATGGCAAATAGATGAATGGGATAACTTCTTGGAACGTGCCGATTGCAAGAATGAGGAAGAGCTGAGAGACTCGGAGGAGTTGGAAGAAGAGCTTCGTCTTTGGGCATCATACAGAGGTCAAACACTGACACGTACAGGTACACATCTTTTTTACGTTCTACATCCTTATTGTTTGTTGTTATCTTGTTTGGGCACTAGCTCAATTGTCGTTTATTTTTCTTGCATTTAATCTCTTACGAATGACAGTGAGGGGTATGATGTACTATCGCAAAGCTTTGGAGCTTCAAGCCTTTCTTGATATGGCCAATGACAAAGGTACCGTAGCAACTAATTTCTTGGATGTCCAATATGGTGATATAGAAGATTACGAGGCTCTTGAATATTTACAGAGTTTTTTTTTTTCCTTTCTTGAATAGTTTTAATGGAAGGTTACAAGGCTCTGGAATTGAACACCGAGGAGAACTCACAAAGTGAAAGATCACTATGTCAAGCTGTTGCTGATATGAAGTTCACATATGTGGTATCTTGTCAGCAATATGGGATTGATAAAAGATCTGGTAATCCACGCGCTCAGGACATACTGAAGCTTATGACAACGTATGAACATTCCCTTATCGTACTTGTCACCCTGATGCTGACCAATTCCTATTGGTCGATTGGTGCAATAGATTGTTTGAATTATCTTTGTTGTGGTGACAGATACCCTTCACTACGCGTGGCTTATGTTGATGAGCTAGAAGATCCAAGTAAAGATGGGTCGAGAAAGACAAATAAGCTGTTCTCGTACTATTCTGTTCTTGTGAAAGCAGCTTTACCAAAATCTAGTAATTCAAATGAGCAAGGGCAAACTCTAGATCAGGTACATTATCAATTTGTTGAAGACTTTGGTAGCAGCGTCAAAAAATAATAAGTTTGGGAGCTTCACTATCTGGACGACTGCACATGAAGCTTAACACAAGTACTACTTATGTAGTGACTAAAAAGTTTGACTGTTAACTTAGAAATTATGTCAATGTAAGATTTTAGCCTAAATAGATATCACAGAATCCATTCTATTGTCCACTTACTCCATGTTTGCATATCTTATCTGCCAGAAATTTTTGTGTGCGTGATTCTTATGCATTCTGGACCAAGTAAAGCCTTATATTATGCTGAACCTTTTATGTGCAGGTCATCTATAGGATAAAACTTCCTGGACAGCCTATCTTAGGTGAAGGGAAGCCTGAGAATCAGAACCATGCTATAATTTTCACTCGCGGTGAAGGGTTGCAAACGATAGACATGAATCAGGTAAGAAGCTGGCAGTAGTTATACTTTCCCTCCTGCTGCTAGGTTCTTGTTCACAAAATGATAATTTTTCTTTATTTTTAGGATAACTATATGGAAGAAGCTCTGAAAATGAGAAATCTTCTTCAAGAATTTCTAATAAAGCACGGCGGTGTGAGGTTCCCTACAATTCTTGGACTTAGAGAGCATATATTCACTGGAAGGTGTGCTTGTCAACTCATTCTGAATTGCCCTTAATATAGATGATGTAGTTGTATTCTGGTTGGGAGTTGATCAAATTTCCTCTGATTTTCGTTGCAGTGTTTCATCTCTTGCGTGGTTCATGTCAAATCAGGAGACAAGCTTTGTGACCATTGGTCAAAGATTGCTAGCGAATCCATTAAAGTAAGTCTCTTTGGTGATGCTGGTTTAAGCAAGAGCTCTATTGCTACTTTTTTGTTCCTATTTGTATATGGCCTGTTCCATATGTTCAGAAACACATTTTCTACGAGTTTCATCAAAATATTGCTTCTTTTTCTTCATCATCCTAATTAGGTTCTAACAGATCTGGTTGCTACAAAAAAATGAAGGTTCTTGCAGAAATTTCAAGAGACATCTGTTTAGCACTACGTAATAACTGAAACTTATAGTACTCCTTCCAATTGTTTGGAATTTCCCCATTTGTTGAAAATCCCCGCCGCAAATTTTGGATAGTTGGGGCAGATCCAAAGAATTGGAGGTAGTATTTCTTAAGGCTAGGAACTAATAATTGACATGGTACTTAGTTTCTATATTTCGTGCATCTTCTTTCTTACTATGGGGCTATGGGTTTTTTATTTTACAATACTCATAGCTCAAGGATGTCACATTAGGTGTCTCACTGTCTGTTAGTGTTGTGTTACTGTTGTTAACTTGCACATAAAAATGAGATATAGGAATCATTCATACTCTTAAACTTAGTGAACCCCTTTACTAATTGCTACGCAAAATGCATGATACTAATCTGTAACTAATAGCTTGTCTTTTACACTTGAACAGAGTTCGTTTTCACTATGGTCACCCAGATGTCTTTGATAGGCTATTTCATCTTACGAGAGGTGGTGTAAGTAAAGCTTCCAAAGTCATTAATTTGAGTGAGGATATATTTGCTGGTAAGGATTTCTATATAGTTCATACTTTTGTAGTTCCGTTAATATATCTCGTGGCAGTATTTGCAATTATCTAACTGGCTCTTCAAATATAGGATTTAATTCCACCCTGCGTGGAGGCAACGTCACTCATCATGAATACATTCAAGTGGGAAAAGGAAGAGATGTGGGCCTCAATCAGATATCTATGTTCGAGGCAAAAATTGCTAATGGGAATGGTGAACAAACACTGAGCCGCGACATATACAGGCTTGGTCATCGTTTTGACTTCTTTCGGATGTCATCGTGTTATTTCACCACTATTGGCTTCTACTTTAGCACTCTGGTACTTATGCAACTTGGTTTTAACTGGTTGTACAGTTAGTTGAACATAGAGTTGATTTTCTAACTTTTACCTTTTAACCGTCCTTGGCAGATTACAGTGCTTACTGTTTACCTCTTTCTCTATGGACGCCTATATCTTGCCCTTAGTGGGATTGAGGAAGCCTTGAACAGTAAGGCACGATTTCGAAACAGTAAGGCTCTTCAAGTTGCGCTTGCTTCTCAATCATTCGTTCAGATTGGGTTCTTGATGGCCTTGCCTATGCTCATGGAAATTGGTCTTGAAAGAGGTTTTCGAACTGCTTTAAGCGAGTTTATACTGATGCAACTACAATTGGCGCCTGTGTTTTTCACCTTCTCGCTGGGGACCAAGACCCATTATTACGGACGTACATTGCTTCATGGCGGTGCAAAGTATAGGTCTACCGGCCGAGGATTTGTTGTCTTTCATGCCAAGTTTGCTGACAACTATAGACTTTACTCTCGAAGCCATTTTGTGAAGGGAATCGAGCTGATGATTCTACTCATTGTATACGAAATATTTGGTGAGACGTATAGAAGTCCTGTTGCTTACATCTTTATAACTGTATCAATGTGGTTTATGGTTGGCACGTGGTTATTTGCTCCTTTTCTTTTCAACCCTTCTGGTTTCGAGTGGCAAAAAATTGTGGATGATTGGACCGATTGGAATAAATGGATAAGCAATCGAGGCGGTATCGGTGTGCCACCAGAGAAAAGTTGGGAGTCCTGGTGGGAGGAGGAGCAAGAGCATCTTCGCCATTCTGGTATACGAGGCATTGTTGCCGAGATCTTGTTGTCTTTACGGTTCTTCATATACCAATATGGGCTTGTTTATCACTTGAAGATGACATTTAAATTACAGCAAAGCTTCCTGGTATGTCTTCTTTTTTCGTAGAGTTTTAGATTTCTTAAAATTCTCAGCAAACTCTGGGGTTATATACTATCTGCGATTTTGCAGGTCTATGGCTTGTCGTGGTTGGTGATTATGGTGGTATTATTTGTAATGAAAGTAAGTTTTGAAATCTTTCATAGCTATGAGCTCTTGTGAGTTGTGACTGCTTCATCTTCTCATATGTTTGTTCCTTTATGTGCAGATGATCTCTTTTGGACGCCGGAGGTTTAGTGCAGATCTGCAACTTGTATTTCGGCTTATTAAAGGCATGATCTTCCTGGCATTTATTGGCATCCTAGCTGCTCTTATTGCATTTACGGGTATGACATTGAAGGATATTTTTGTCTGCATTCTGGCTTTTATGCCGACTGGATGGGGGTTGCTTCTGGTAAGTACTCATTTAACTTTTCTTTTGCAAGTTCTTCGACTACTTGAGCTTAAATTCTTTCTGCTTTCATGCTAACTGAATTAGGATTGCTCCTCATTTCTGTAACGACTTCCTTTTCTTGCTTTCATGCTATTACGCATCAATTAAAAATATTACCAGCATCAATAATCATCAAACAAATCCATATAAACACCCCTGTCCACAATTTCACCCACCCGACTTCACTCTACCACCCACCACCCCTACGGCGCCCACCAGAAGCTTGATGTTACGAGTTTTACATGGGAGAGCTGCTGCCATTATCTAATTAAGTATATTGTCTAATTTTCGTGCTCTAATTACTTTTGTTTAGTGTCATATATATTGGGTTGTTGCAGTTTGTTGCATTTCCACATTCTTCTTCTACCCTTTTCACCCCTTGATATTCTCAAATAATCATTAGTTAACAGTGGTGTTGTTTTTGTTGTCCGCCTCCTCGCTGAATATTGTTGAACATTTGTATTCTTCGTTTTAGTATTTAAAAATAAAATAATGGTTACCAAGGATTGGGACCGAATGTGAATATTCTTGTGACTTGCTTTTAGTTAGCATTCCCATCGATTTGGATTCCCCCCGCCCCACCGTAATCGATTTCTGGGTTCATAATCTAGGTTAGTAATGGAGGTCAATAAGATTGGAGATTAGTAGCAATGAAGATTGAGGCTGATTATTAATGGATGTCGATAAGATTGGTACCCAGGAGATGGTAATGGAAGGAGTTGCATTAGGTTAGGAAGGAGGGAGATGACTTTTAGGGTCTGTTTGGATAGGA